>MU159146.1:989-34594 GCA_015888305.1 Antheraea pernyi | reverse complement strand
TTTCATCGTAGGTAAGAATGCGGTTCAAAATTCCTTCATTTGTGTGTCTGTTGAGTAGTGCAAGGCACGTCTCGACGCATACTTCGCGCTGGCGATCATTGAGTTTGGGGGACACCCATTTGTCAAGCTTTTTTACCTTGCCAATTTGACGCAAATGGGTCAATATTGTTTTGACGCTAACGTCGATAGCTGCTGCTAATTCAACCGTAGATTGTGTATCATCAGCTTCCACCATCATCTGTAATTCGTCATTGTCGACCAAAGTCTTCGGACGACCGCGAGGTTCATTTTTCAGGTTGAAATTCCTAGAACGGGAGCGACCAAACCAATAACAGGTGGAGCGTTGGTTTGTAGTGGTAGCTCCGTAAACGTCGTTGATGTTGCGTGCCGCTTGTGCCGCGTTGCTGCCACGACGGTACTCATATTCCATAATTACTCGAATTTTTAACGTATCCATGATGACAAAAAGATTTAAAGCGATGAAAATGTAACACTAATCAATAAACAAATGACTACGTTTGGAAAAAGAATTCCACGTTTTTAAAATAAAATTAATTTGAAATTAGAATTCTTAGCCAAACAAAAATTATTTTGATTTGAAATGGCCAGTACTGCAGAACGGCAATTTCATAGGTAAAGACCTATTATTAGTATAGATTTCAAGGGTCCGGGCATTTTCTTTCGTTATAAAGTGTTTACGTTATTTGATGGAAGAGAACAAATAAATGGTTTTGTGGGGAACCAACCAAATTGAACTAACTTCTATGTTATAGAAAGTTTTACATTGTCTTTAGATGTTTGAAATTCTAGCTAATTATTAATTATTTCATATTTTGTTCTCTTTCACTTAGAAATGAGTACTTAGCAGTGCGCAACGCTGAGGGCGGGTTCTACGTGTGCCAGGCGATGCAGAACGTGTACCGCACCACGCGCAAGATCAAGATACGCTGGCTCTCGCAGGACAAGTCGCTCGATCCCTCCGGAGAGACATACAAACCTGACTTTTATGACGTCACTGGTATAGTAGTTTTATTTAATATATACACTTGTCCTACTACTCGGGTATGACACCTTTTTGTAGATGAAAAGTACCCTATGATGATTTTTTGAATAGTTAAGGTATGAAAGCGTAACAAACAAACTCAATTTCGCATTATAATATTAAGATTATTCATCTTCCATGAAATCCATTGGTCATGTACTAGTTGGCTATTATTGTAACACTATATTTTATGTACAGACAAAAATTATATTATGGAATTGAAAGAAAAAATATACACTGTAATAAAACTCTTTATAGCGAATTTCAAAGGACCAAGCATTTTATTTCGTTCGTAAGAGTGTTCATTATACGGACGAAAGATAATGGTTTTGTGGTGAATCAACCAATTACAACTAATTCCTACGGTATAGAAAGTTTTTCGTTATAACGAACGACGTCATAAAGAGTTTACACTATACATACAAAATGTCTTTGTAAACAATGTTATCCGTTTACTTCACTTCCTGCGCATGCTGATCACACCGCTTGCCCTACTTCGCTACGGCAAGAAAACGCACATGTCGTTTGTGAACTATTTTGAAAAGGTCGGCACAACCAAGTGTTTTTTTTTGTAGGAGTCCGTGTCTTGTTAAAAATATCTGAATTTTCTGGTGTTTGGCCTCTCTGTTAAAAAAAAAGCTATGGTTTACCTCTATAGAGCTATTAAGCGATATTCACTTTAAAAACGTTCGTATAAAATTAGTTAAAGTAACACAACATTAAGAATAAAATATAAAATCCCCTAAATGAGATTTCAAGATTCCGTCAAAGATGATTACACTTAGACTTATCTCATTTTGTTAGAACCCCCTGACGAACTGTGGGAGTCGCATGTCGAATTGGCATGATGGCAATGGCTCCACATGGGCCTGTGCAGTTTAACTACCCGGGTGACGGACAGTAGATGCCTGTGTCCATCGCCGTAAGCTTTTTTTTGGGACCGTTAGATCCCACTATAAAGTCTATGAATGAGGTGGTTGATGTATTGGTGTGTCGGTGACAACAGACATGGAGTGTGTGCTGACGACGCTGTCGCTGACGCGTGCGTCGGGGGGAGGAGGTGCTCAGGTCCTGAAGGGCCCCGAGCAGGCGCGAGCTAACTCCATCCTGCAGCGGGCGTTGCGAGCCGAGCGCTCCGGCACCGACTCCCTCCAACTCACCGAGGAACATCCCGATGGACGTCAGTACACTTTCAATACACCTATCAGTCTTTTAGCACACTCTCAGTATGCTCTTAAGCCTTATCCATAGTATACTTAAAGGTTTTATACAAAACCAACTTCAAATCTATACTTATTATAATAACGCTTGACTATGGAGTCAGACTATGGATTTTTCTCTATTTTACTTTTGGTAACTAAGCTTCTAGGTTATAACTGGCATTATAGGTAGGTTAGTGTCTTGTGATGATTTCAATGTTCTAACAAGATGTCAGCTCTCTCGTTAGAACTCCGTGACATTTTTTTTCATTCACTTCACTTGTGCACAATAACCGAACCATATTACGTATGTAATAAGCCACCACCAATATTACAAAATACAGAGTCAAATAACACAACATCTATACATATAATAGGAAAGTACATCTAATGTGTCTGTACTTTTTAGATTATTGTGAAAAAAATTGTTGCAGGTGTGTAGGAATATCTATAATATACATTTCAATCATTTTTTTTACAATATCTGGCTGTTTGTTTGGACACGCATCACTGCTAAGGAATTGCGTTCATGATAAATCCTTTTTTTTAAATCATAAAGCATATTTTCGAGTAACATTTAGTCTTTGTTTCTTTAAAGTCAATTTTTTCTATGAAAAGTTATCGTAATTTTAATGACGACGCGACTTAAGTACGAGCGAGAAGTAAATAGTGATTAGACGATACATGAGATGACTTTATTAGTTACGGTTGACATAAGGTTCCACTCGGACGAAGTCGTGGGCACAGTTAGTAATAAACTAAAATCAATACGTAATACTTGAAATGGCCCCCGAATACAGCAAATGGTCACAATTTTTTTACCTGCGTTTATGGAGATTTGACCGTGTGAAATAATATATAAATAATCTGAACTATGATTAATATGTTCAAGCAGTGGATTTATCGCTATACACGGATGAATCGCAACTCGAGAAGAAATCTCGTAAACGTAACAGTTCGAAATCATCGCCTCGCATCAAAGAGGATAGCGCTGACGGGACTGAGGTAAGAATATGTATCATTTTTACGTAGGATACATTGATAAACACGCTTGCCAAACTATAAAAATAACATAATAGGAATGCTCTATATTAGAAAAACATCGATGTTGATATCGATTTAAAAATATTGCATTACAATAAACATCGGTAGCAAAACATCGAAATACCAAAAACGGTAGCAAAATAAAACTCTGTCCTATTTATTAAATGTGTTTATTGTTATTGGGGGTAAAATACACTAAAAAATTTAACATTTCCAGTATTTTTGGACTTACTCTGTAAAAAAAATAACATTTTCATGTGTTTTCACTTTTGTCTGTTCCATTGTTGGTACAGGAGTTGGCCCGCTTTGGAAAACAGCCTTTCTGAAGCTGTTTCTATGCCTTTTCACCTTAGGAAATGCAATATAATGCAATAACTATTCGTACAGCTTAATTATGTTGATCAGTATCATCTTGTGTAAAATAGTTGAAATTGATAATTATCTAGTCCCTTGCTAGTACATCCCATGCTAGATGGCCCTAAAGAATATAATGACATTTCGATGTCGATATTATCGAAATCAAAAAATCGATGTGAATTCACCATCGATGAATGTTGATCATCCCTATACACAACATTTTTACTAACATTTCTAAATGTGTTATGTGTTTTCGCTTTTATCTGTTCCACTGCTGGTACAGAAGTTGGCCAGCTTTGGAAAACAGCCTTTCTGATGCTGTCTCTATGCCTTTTAGCCTTAGGACATGCAAATAAATAACTATTCGTACAGCTTACTTCGATTACGTTGATCAGTATCATCTAGGGTAAAATAGTTGAAATTGATAATTATCTAGTCCCTTGCTAGTACATCCAACGGTAGATGGCCCTAAAGAATATATTAACATTTCGCTATTTTTTCCCATAATATCAATGTGTCGATGTTATGCAGCTAAACATCGATTTATATTCACCATCGATGAATATTGATCATCCATATACCATAACCTAACGAAATCGTTTTAATTCCAGAAGGAGGCACCCACGCCTGTGAAAAAGGCTCGGACAACGCCGAAACGCAGTCCGAAAAGCGCTCGAAAAACAAAATCGACACCGACACCGACTAAACAGTCGAATAATAAGAGGAAATCATCAGGTAGTACGCCCGTTGTGGCGGCCACAAGCAAGGTAGGCATAGTACAACGGATTTATAGAAATGTACGTATCCGCAAACACCACCCATACTACATTCATGTCGCCCGAGTGAGTAACGTGTTACCTGTTTCGAGATGTGATCTACGCTGTCACCGTCTCGCTCGCGCTCTACTGTGTATGCGGGCGTGAGCGAGATGGCGATATATCTCGCAAGGACTGCGTCGACCGCGCGATCGGTTTCTCTATATTAAATAAAACGAGGTATTGCTCTTCCCGTAATTATCCAAATACGCTTCGTATCAATGTTCCAATAATTCTTAATATACGGATGACTGGTTGAAAACTCGCAATATTCAAGGACATGTTACTTCCTGGTCACATTTAAGATATACAATAATAATATCGAAACAAATAATAATAAAAAACAAAGAGAACCTAAGTTTGTTCTAAGACTTTCAAAAGTATGAATACAAACCTAATAAACCTAGGTTCAATGAATGACAAAACCTGCAAGGGACGGACGACCCGGAGTTAAAAACCCTCGATAATATTACGGACAATATTCCCTCTTTTTGTTCGTACTTCGAAAAACTATCCTTTGTTGGTTGGTCGTTAACCCCAAGTTCTTTCACGCTTCACTGAATACGGCCTGTCGGGCACTGAAACTGTTCTGCCACGTACTTACAAAGGCGCCTATGGGATTGAATATGATTTTTGTAGTTTTCTAGATAATTAGGTCAAATATTAACCACCTATTTTTTTAATTGATTTAAAATCCGAATCGAGTACTTAGTTACCTCTATGAATATTGTGACCAACCAGTATAAAAATCCAGCGTCATGATGTTCGTTCACGATGAACTTCGAAACTACTCAACCGATCTTCATGAAACGTTATTTATGTATAATTTGGTCCAACTTGAGACATGGGACAATTTATATTTCGATTAATGGCCTCAATGGTTTTTAATTACAAATTAACTAGCAACACTTTGTCTCTATGGAACGGAATAAAAAACGAACCTATTCGTCATATCCTTAACCTATTTATTATGAAGTGTGATTTTATATTGATGATGCAATTTTAGGAACTTGAGAATATCTCGTTTTATACATTCGTATTTCAAAATGGCGAACGCATGTGACTAAAATGGCGCCACACGACGATATTTTAATGATGTCCTGAAAGATAAAGGCGTAGATAGTTGTTGGTTTATTAAAAGTGTTATAAATTTATTTCGATAAATTTGAATATGAATTTTACTAGAAAATTCGATTGATTGATGTGCATGCTCCAAGATTGTAATGCGACAATTGAATTGTCGCCTTGTACTGGATTATCTAGTTTTGACAATTAAATTGATTATAACGTGTTTTTTTTAATTTATCGGTTTATTCGGTGATGGGTATATTTTTATTTATTTATTCATTTCCATTTCCACGTCATTGGAAATCATTTTATAGTTTATTGATTCGGTTATATTGGATTCTTATAACTAATGGGTGAAAGATTGCATGGTAACGGTATGAAACATATGTATTTCCAAACTTCTATTTAATAAAAAAAATCCAATCGTTGCTATAACAATTTTTAATATAAAAAAGAATATTTTTGTGTGACTATTAAATATTAGTCATCAGTAGCATGTCTCTTAGACAACAAAAAAAGTTAAAAAAAAAAAAAATATGAATTTTATTTATATTTAGTAGGAAAATCCTTGACTATTAATAATTCTATAATTCAACCACTCATCGTCATTCATTATCATCGCTTGCTTTTTGTGTCAGATTTGAGTGATTATTATTTTTTAATTTTGTTTGAAATTTAAAACGCCTAATTTCTTCTATAATTTGCATTTCTATCGAATTTTGAGCATGACTTTTAAGAGATAGTATTTAGGAAAAAAAACATTGATGGACCAAATAACTGTATGTTTATAAAATTTAAATATTGAGTAACTAGTTATCTCTCTGTCACATCTGGATTGTAAGAACAGCTATATAAAAAAACAGCATTACCAATATTTACATTACAATATTTTTTTTGTGGATTTAAGTATAATTTAAAAGAGAAACAAACAATTCAAAACAAAACGAAGCCTTAGTTTTTAAGATAAAAGATAAACCGTTCACTTACAGTTATTTGGTGCATCTATAATTAATTTAAAAAATAACTAATATTATATAAAGTAAATCATAATGATATTATTTCTAAATTTCTTAATATCGTTTGTTAAGTTCAAGAAATATAGGGGGATGTTTTTTATTTTAAGTTTTTTTGTTGTCGTATTGATTTTGTTCAAGTTATTTTGGATACGATAATGGAAACGGTTTTTAGAAGATATTATCTGAATGAAGCTTTTTGAAACGAAACATTCATTCCAATGCATATTTTTTTATCATTATGGTTTCCTTAAAATATGGTGTCTCGTTTTAAAATATTCGTCGAGACACGGAGAGTCTTTGCAATGATGAATTGGTATTGTTTTTTAATAATTCTAAATCAAATGAATACTTGAATTTTATTTAGTCTGCTACGGGATCGTTCATAAAATACGTTTACACTTATAGGGGAAAGCGTGTTACTTATTGTTATGTGTGACAAATTTTTCTCTAGAATCTTTTTCTTCACTTTTTTTTGTTACAATCGAAAATCGTCCGTTTTATATTGGAAAACAAATAAATATTTTTACATACAGCGGGTCTATAAATTGGTAGTGGGGTCGCAGAAAATATGACATAGCGTGACGTATTTTATGAAGTCCTCTAACATATTTACAGACATTTATGGATTGTAGAGGTAAGGAAAACTATCTCTATGGAGACATGTTGAACTTAACTCTAAGCATCTAATAATAGTTCTTAGAGACTCCAAAATAGAGTGGGAAAAGGTTATGGTAAACTTGAAAATATAACCTAATAACTGCTGTTAGAAAACGCGGAGTGTGATACAATTGTTGTGAACTTTAAATAATACGTTTTTTTTTACGATTTTTGAGTGTTTACTTTTATAAAACTTGTTGAAATAATTGAATAATAATGAACCCTGTTGCTACTGTAGGGTCACTCTAAACGCATTTCGACGTACACTTTTTCATACACAGCGATGGTTCTTACCTTTACATTCCATCTACAGGTGTAGGAGAATTAAATTTTGAACAGTATAAAGGATTTTTTTTTTAATTTCAGACAGCAACCGCTGTGACGGATAAATCGAATAAGCCTAAAGGGACGCCGACAAAACGAACGCCGACGAAACAAAAAGTGGAAAAAGTCGTTACGCCTATCGTGACACCTACACGTAAAGGCAGGAGACTCGCTAGAGGTAACTGTCATTTTTTTTTTGTCCACTAATCTTATTATTATTACTGTCATTGTCATGGATATAAAATGTGTTTAACTGTCGTTTTGAATTCCAAAGCTCGATTTAAACTATTTAATAAGAAGAGTTTGGATATGAGCACATTGTATAAAGGAATCATACGTACAATTGGATTGTAGTAAAAAGTATTGTTCTAGTAAGTTTTAAGGGTAAATGTTTTAGGAACTCGATATTCAAAATTGGTGTTAAAATTTAGAGACTAGCAAAGAGGAAAATGATATATAATTGTACAGTAATTTGTGATTAAAAACTAAATCATGTTGACTTCTTCGCGCATGTAATGATAATATATTATATTTATTCATCCTGTGATAGTATAACAGTAGTGACAAGAAACGCAATTGGCTTTATCGATATTTTTAAAATGCCCAGGTAATATGAAACGATAATGTTAGTGGTTAGTTTGTATCTTCAGTGCTACAATGAGCCAGTGTTTTCGATGAAGGTAAACGTGATGAAGTCGAAGTTTGGTTGTGGAGCTTATTAGATGCTTATCTAGGTAGCTGCCACCCTTAAATTAGTAATCTATCACCACGTGTAAGTGTGTCCCGGCAGCTAAGTTTGTGAGATGGTCCATCTCTACGCTTTGTGAATTTACCATTTTACAAAACCTCCCCATATGACATCAAATGAGATAGAAGTAGGTTTAAATGTACAATGTTACACTCGCACTTTCGCCGCACACTTTCTGGAAGGCCAAATCACGCCGTTTCTCGGAATTTTCTAACCAGCCATTGCTAGCTTTAAAGTTATGGATTTTCAACAAATTGTTCACCTTCAGCCTTTTCTTTCACTATGGGTCTGTAACACTGATGTTCTGATGTTTTGGATACTGTTTGATCGATGTAAATAAACATTGCTCCAAAATAGGGAATTCAGCAATTTTTCGTCTTTTACATAAAATACTTTCTCCAGGTTCTCGTTTCTTCAAGCGTTCAGCTTCTTTTTTAGTTATAATGTACTTTGGTGTATTCCAAACTGAGCCACAACGTCTTTCCTTTTTAATCCACTTTTATCGCTTTTAATTTATCAGCGTATGTTAGTGTTGTTAATTTTTGTGTTAACAATTTAATTTAAAAAACATGCAACCAATAAGTTTCAGAAACTTTTTGTTTTGTACATTCATTCGGAATGACTCATTGACAGACGGTTTATGTTACAGAACTCATCGAAACATTTCTTTTAGTAACTGAAGGCTAATACTGAAATAATTAGTTTAAGTTATAGTGTTTGATTATTTTAAGTAATAAAGGTTTTAGGTTCTGAGGGGAAGGGAGCAGATTATTTTTTGAAATTATAGAGGTTATTATTGTATATATAAAAGAGAAGGGTTTACTTTTAATTATATTATTTCAAGTCGATGTACAATGGTGGTCTTTTCCAAACTTATTATTCATGTAATGAATGCCCCTAAAATACTTAACCTTAAAGATTTTTGAGGTCCTAGTGGGTAATGTATAGAGTGAAAAATTTAAGCTGGGGCTTTTTTTATAAACGACAGGTGGCTATGTATGAAGGATGGAATATTTTTTGTGTATGTAAAAGAAATATATTTTTCTAAAAGAAAAGATTAGATGGGAAGGAAGTTTCATATGTCATATATAAATAGGCAGTGACACAGATGCAAAACATTTAAGCGCATTTTCCATCTGTGTTGCTCAAGCAAGCTTCTTTAGTGTTTTTAATAAATATTGACGAGCTTAAGTGTTATCAAGTAAAAATAATTGGAAACAGTTGTTTTTTGCTTAATATTGAAAAATGGATACATTAAGGAATTGTGGTCGAATTTCGTTCATGATTCTAATCTCATTTTTATAATTAAATAAAACATTTATAAATTTCTGGGAGTTCTGTTTCTGAAACTGGAATTTTAAGATGAGCAGCGAGTGTAAATTAAGGTTCTTAATACAAATACAGTATAATATTGTTGACAGAAGTGAAATCGTCTCCGATAGTGCCCACTCCCTCCACGTCTACAGGCAAAACGACTCGCACACCGCGAAAGCCTCCGGCAAAGAAATAATACACCGTCAGTTGACGTTGTTCAAGTGATTGGACCGCTGTGGAGCCCAATGTACGTTACAGAACTAACGGACTCGTACTCTAAGTGTCTTACCTGAAATTTAAAATAAGCTGCCGGGGCCCTGGGATTACTTATACCTATGAGAGAAAATCGATATATCATTTTAACGAGTCGATAAGTCGATGGACTAGTAGGGTTAGAAACATCGATGCAAAAAGAATTTATATTGTATGAGTGATCGATAATGGTGCTTCCACACGACCCTCATTAAATTTTTTTTTAATAGTTGTTACATTTTGATTTTTTTGCAGTCTTTTCAATAACACTGTAATAGTGTGTAACTTTGTTATATTTTATGATAGAATTTTAATTAACAATCTACCATATTAATTACCTTCCGTGTGAAAGCACCATTACACCTGATAATTATAAATTCTGTCTTAATTTTAGTATTTCGTTACTTTTTCCTTTATCCTTATTTAATTTACAGTTAAAACTATTCCGATTATTGTACACTTGAAGTTGTCGATGAAAAATTGTTTTTTTTAAATATATGCATAATTATGGTCGAGATGATATATTTTTTTATTATCAAAACAGTTTCTGTAGAAAGAAACTTATTTCATATACCATAATTTTTTGTTATGATAAAAATTTAAGTACACTTGTAATTATAAAACGAATAGCACAATTTAATGAATTAGTTCGCTTAAGTTTATTTTTAGATGGTAAAGGAAATTTTCAATGTCCATTTCTGTCGAGGGTTCCGTATATGAAGCAATAATGAATGCCTTTCAGATAAAATGATATACATAGCGCTCTCTTTTTTCAAACTGAGTTATTAGAAATTAAGTCGGAAGAGATATTTTATCTGAAAGGCATTCATTATTGCTTCATATACGGAACCCTCGACAGAAATGGAGGAGGATATTCTGCACTCGATACTCGTTTTAAATCAATAAAAAAATAGGTGATTAATATTTGACCTAATTATCTAAAAAAAATACAAAAATTATACTCAATCCTCTACGCGTCTATGTTAAAGCACAGTATCAATGACGGACGGGTGATTTCGTGCACGTGGGAACGGCATGAACAAAAGAAAAGGGTTTATGGTTTTATTATCGAAAGTTATTAACTCCGGGTCGCCTCTTGTAGCTTTCACCACCGGTCATTGCATCTAGGTTTATTACGTTTGTGTTTATACTTTTGAAAGTCTTAGAACAAACTTTAACTTAGGTTCTCTTTGTTCTTTATTAATATTTGTTTTGATATAATTATTTTATATGTTAAATGTGTCGATGGAGTATTATATCCTAGAATATTGCGAGTGTTTAACCTTTCACCTGGTATATGTAAATTTGGTTAAAATGTAATGAAATTGTAAAACATCACGTGTCGCTGTAACAGAGTTAATGTATTTTGAAAATTTCAATATCGAATCGATAATGTAATCGTAAGACCCATACGTCGAAATAATCAAAATCACAAATACTTTATTCAAGTTAGACACCTTACTTTATTCAAGTTAGAAGTTGAATGTCAAGACTACCAGAGGTTCGGAAAACCAGTCATCGAGAAAAACCGGCAAGAAACTCGATCTGGTTTATTTTTTTATTGTACATATTTTTACTGACATAGTCACATTCATTTTCGGTGGATGCACAGAGAGGAACGTCATTTCCACAGTGACAGAGAAGTTGAGGAGTGATAGTTTATATTTCTTATTTCGATCGTGTAGACATACGCCGGTGAGTGTCAAGTCCTATCGCTACACTAGGTTAGAATAGGTTGGACTTGTAATAAAAATAACTACGAACAGTATGTAGCCACTCTACAGGTTCATCATATAATACGCACAATAACGATTTCTAAGCTTTAACAGCAACATATTTATTTAAAGTGAAAAATTGCAAAATTGTAAGTGTTAAAATATTTTTTACAGAATACTGTCATCCCTATGAACCGTTCAAATGTCCCGTGGACGGAAACTGCATCTCGATCCAGTATCTTTGCGACGGTGCTCCTGACTGCATTGATGGGTACGACGAGGATTCCAAGCTGTGTACTGCTGGTAAATATACTAGAATTTATATTAAGTGTATGTCATTATTGAGATTTTGACTAAATAAAAGAGAAGTACGAAATTTAGTATAAAGGCAGAAGAGTAATATTTTTTTCATGCGCCTTTTTCTGCTTCCGTTTATTTTATTAATCATGTTAAAATCGTTTTAAATGTGACTAACTATTAATATAATTTTACTTAACTATTATACTTGGGATTTTTAATTGAGATCTAATGCCTTTATAGCGGCTTCGTTATCATATATCATAGCCATTTTTAAATTATAATCCTCAATGTCGCGCGTCGAACCTCCTAATTGTGTCGTCAGTCACGTGGGTATAGTAGACTCAAGTGTTGATATGTCTGGATATTGCTATTATATCATATGAAACGCTATAGTACATCTGCATATAATAATTTAAGACAAAGAGAAATAATTTAAGACAATAATATCTTCCAAGACATTTGTAGAATACTCAATTTACAGTTAAACACATGTGTTTAAAGTTGAATATTTTTGTCTGCCAAATACAACACATCGATGATATGGCGGACAAGTGTAATAAATTAATAAATTCCCAATAAACACGTGAGCTTAATACAAATTCAATTCAGAACCCAAGTCAACGTGTATAAATATTTTTTTTGGTATTTACACACACACACGCGTTTATTAATTTAACTGGGACATTACTTTTTACCCTTATCCCACCTAAGTAGTGTAGGCACAACATGATTTCTTCTTCCACTCTCCCCTATCAGATGTCATCTCAGTGTTCACACCTTTTATACACATAACATTTTTCACACAATCCATGCATACCTTTTTCGGTCGTCCTTTACTCCTATATCCCTCCATCTTCATACCCAACACATTTCTGGCTACATGACTTTCATCTCTCCTCATGACATACCATGCTAACCCATTACTCCTCAATTTCTCTGTCACTGATTATATTTTCAAACTTCTTCTGTAAAAAGAGAGTGCTATGAATATCATGAAATCCTGTCAACATATACCAAATGAAAGTTTATACAGTAGCAATATTTATGGAGGATATTCTGCACTCGATACTCGTTTTAAATCAATAAAAAAATAGGTGATTAATATTTGACCTAATTATCTAAAAAAAATACAAAAATTATACTCAATCCTCTACGCGTCTATGTTAAAGCACAGTATCAATGACGGACGGGTGATTTCGTGCACGTGGGAACGGCATGAACAAAAGAAAAGGGTTTATGGTTTTATTATCGAAAGTTATTAACTCCGGGTCGCCTCTTGTAGCTTTCACCACCGGTCATTGCATCTAGGTTTATTACGTTTGTGTTTATACTTTTGAAAGTCTTAGAACAAACTTTAACTTAGGTTCTCTTTGTTCTTTATTAATATTTGTTTTGATATAATTATTTTATATGTTAAATGTGTCGATGGAGTATTATATCCTAGAATATTGCGAGTGTTTAACCTTTCACCTGGTATATGTAAATTTGGTTAAAATGTAATGAAATTGTAAAACATCACGTGTCGCTGTAACAGAGTTAATGTATTTTGAAAATTTCAATATCGAATCGATAATGTAATCGTAAGTTTTACTAACGTGGACTAATAGATTTCTAGGAATCATTGTAAATATATGATTAACGGAAAATGTTAACATTTTATTATGAGAGCGCTGTGTTTTATTTTATTTTGGAGTACATTTGTTCGTAGTTATAGACGCTTGTAGAATTCGCTCAGTTCGACGCGATGATATTAGGCTGTTTATTCCTGGATTTGTATTGAATTATACATCAATTTTGAAAGAGGTTGTAAAAAGTTATCGATACAGACTAATGAGTTTAACAGAAAAAAGTATGTAAATTATTAAGACATGACTTACTAGTTACGAATACTGAGATAATTTTAACAAATAGACATGAATATCTTTTACTTTGTGGTTATTTCTAATTTCTAGGTTCAGTTAAATTATCTATAAGCAAGTTATCGATAAATGAATTGTAAACAATGAGGTTAACAAAGGGTAATTTAAGTAATGCTGTTACGTTGGTAAATTTGATTTTAATCACGCCTTTTTGGTAAATTCGGTTTTTTTAATGAAATATCTACTTTTTAAAATTATTACCAAAAAAGTGCCAGTGTCGGTTATCCAATCGGATCTCTTGATATTTGCGTCTGAGCTTAGAAAAATTACGAAAACAGATACATTTTGCAAATTTTATTTCTTTCCCCTAAAATAAATGGTATGGAGTACAAGAATATATAAGAAAAATGATTTTAAAAAACTACGAGTAAATGTAACTCCCGAACAGCGCCAAAGGTGAGGTTATAAAGAGGTACTTTTTATCTCTGTAAACATAGATTTTGATTTTTTTTCTATTAAGTATAGATTAAATTTTTTACAAATTTAGATGTTTCTATGGTAAGTAATCTTGTATATCAGTACAAAGAATAAAAATTACAGATGTTCTACAATTATCGGATGTTTTCATTTAACATAAATATATATTTTGATATGATCAGCTTTATTTTTAAGGGGTAGATGTTGTCGTATTGAAAGATTATATAAAGTTCTTTTGTGAATGTGTTTCTTAACCTACATTTTGACTTAAAAAATGTTAATTATGACCTATAATTGCACCGGTATTATGTCTTCCAATGAAAATACAAATCTTACTACATATACCATTAGAACAAGTTTTGATTTATTGAGAAAATATATCCCAATTATTCATATCAAGTCGTATACACGGCAACGATAATAATTCTGGGAGAAATAAAATTCTACTGAAATTATCTCGTTTCAGAGTTAATTTTAAGATCCGTTTATGGGTTAAGAAACGCCGGATTAATATCGTTGAGGTTTTAAAAATGTCATCGATAAAGCTTCCCCATCACTGTTCGGACCAAGCAAACATCAAGATGTTTTTATAATGAGGTCACATTATCTTGTAAAGTTTAATTATATGAATAAACACTGCCAACTTTAAAAAACAAAAAGGTTTCAACGATCAATTGAAATCACAGATAAAAATAAATAAAAGATAATCTATTGTCTAAAGAACAAAAGTAATCTATGCATGGACCTCATGTTTTAAAACGTAAACTTTGTTTTCTATGTTTATTAAAAGTTTATTTTTGTAAAATTAAAAAGTAATGAAATGAATAAAAAAGAAACATGAAACATCTGACAGAAATATTCTTTTTTTTTAGTGTACTTTGTTATTTTGAAATGCTCTACTCGAGCTTGTGTGAATCGTTTAGGTAATATATGTATGTACCTAATTTTAAGTAGTCTTTTTAAAAATAGGTTAATTTTTAAAGAGTATATTGTAAGGTTAGATTATAAATTATTGTGTGTGAATTTTATGTTTGTAACGTGTACCTAAGTTGAGAGAGAATGTTTTGTGACACGTTCAAGCAATCTGGTACAATAGTTTGTAAAACATATTTTAGGGTTTTATACAAGAAGAAAATATCATTACAAGAGTACTATTGTAACAGAAAAGTCCACAAAAATTTATATGCAATTTCAAAATTAAATATAATAATATAAGAGAAAGTTACTGCTGTTTTTATTATATTTTCCAGGTGGTAAACTTTTTTCTAACAGTTGACCACATTCATACATGCGATGTAATATCGTGATATACATTAACAGAACCATGAAAGAGAATGTGAAATTGCCAAGCAAAATTTTCGGAGACACCCAAGCCAACCTCACCTGCACGTGGTGCACTCTGCTGAATAACGAACGAGGCGATGGCGAAAGCGGGTTGGTAGGGTTTTACTGCCTGATTGGGTCGCAACCACCATGTATATGGCGAAAAAGCCCGTCATAGTGATTCCCTTCTGTGGGTCGCGTTTCGCGATCAGCCTGTGCATATGCAGCTTCTCGCTGGCCGGCATGACAGCGTCGACTGGCGATGGATAGTGTCACTCGGTGGTCGCCATTGGTTTTGGACTGTACTGTGCCTTTTATTTTGCTGTGCTACAATAAAAAAAAAGTGTTGACAAGTTATACCAACATTACATTAAATTAAAACAAATAATCACTACAAAATATAGTCCCCAGCCGCGTCTGTCTGTCTATCTGTTCTCGATAAACTCGAAAACTACTGAATGGATTTTCATGTAGCATCTTTTCAGGAGTAGATAGAGTAATTGAAGAAGGGTTATACTTATGTATAGTTTGTAAAGGTTTTTTAATTATCAGGGCGTAACAATGTCTGCAAAAAAGAGTTAACGTCTATATATTTTTATAGTAACAATATTATGTTTCCATAAAATTTTAATAACTCACTGCATTCAACTTCTTTCTATAACAATTAATTATTTAAATAAAACAATGATGTAGTGAAAGTCATTTATTCTTAATCTTCAATAGTTGGTAATGGGTACTCAGTCATAACTAAGCCTCTTGACCACAGTGCCTCGGCTACTTGTAGCTTATCCGAGTCATTAGGCAAATCAAGATTTTCCACAGACACATATTCTGGGTATGTTCTTATCAGTGTTTCTATAGCTGGGGCAAAGTCTTCCTCAATTTCAATATAGGGTAATTCATTCCCATGATACTCCAAGGAGTTTTCAAGATAATAATATAACCGAATCTTTTCTTCAGCCACCATCCTTAGTATATTTTTGCGTAGTAATCGTATTCTTGTATCCATATTCAACTCAACACGATTTGTCACAATACCGTTTGCAACCATGACATCCGAATCACCAAAGATGGTTACAGCTTTTTCTAAATCACTTAATACTGGCGGTAAGACATCCTGCTGGTAATTTTTGTGCATTTGATCAACTGCATCATCAATTGGTATATGATTTTTTATTTTATCAAAAAGAGACCTTATAATGTCCTCGATTTCTAATCTTCGAGGGGTATTCAAGTCTGAATTAACAAATCCAAAATTGTCATAGAGATCAAATGGCAATCCCTGCCTCATTTCAACATTTTCAGTTATGGCAATTTGTAATGCTGCTGGAATCATTTTTTCAAATAAATCAGCCCAAGAATGCTTTTGATACATACTGACTGTAACATGCAGGGAATGTTCTCCTTCAATTGTGATTCCCTGATGTATGTAGCCACGTGGGAAGTAAAGCATGTCTCCAGCTTGTAACGTAACTTCCATTATTGGCTCCCCAATTTCTTCTTGATCATAATTCTTTGACGAAGTCCTTGGCAATACCTCATTGTCATTTAAAGGTTTGTAAATGCGCCAGTGTTTTTTCCCTTCAGTTTGTAATATGAAAGCTTCTATATCATCATAATGCGGAGCAAATCCTTGACTATCAGGTGGTGTTAAGTACGCATTCGCTCCAACAAACGAATTGAAAGATTCTTGTAGAGTTGCATTCAGTATATGTAACTTTGGTATATATGTTTGTGGATTCAGTAACCGAATACTGCAACCATTTAAGTAAAAATCCCAAACCGTATGAGGATATGCTCGTCCTTCTGGGTTATGTGTATCTCTTTTACCATCAACATACGATGTGATATCAATGTTTTTCGTAAATTGAACATTTTCAGTCCTTAACATATTATCAATAATTGGTGTTGTTATTATTTCCTTATAGTAATTACTTTTATTTCTAGCAATATGTAGAGGCTTTTTCTCCCAGACACGGTTTAAAAATTCATCAACGTTATAAGGAGCAATCATCCACTTAAATACTTTAAGACCTTCCTCCGCACTATCAGTAAGCACAGGGTCAAAATCGAAACTACCATCAGTTGATTGTGCGTCTGATTCATTATTTTTTTCGATAAGATTTGGCGCGGGTATAAGTATTGGAACTTCATCGTTGTCTGAAGTCACAGGTTCAGTATGTGATTTAATTTTTGCACTAAGTGACATAAGTTTCTTCACTTTCTTCTTTTTATGAGTTTTCTTTTTGATTATATTTTTTGTTTGTGTCACTTTCTTTTGTTTCTTTTTTATCTTCTTAGCGGCGTCTTTCTTCAAATTTTCTGGAATCTTTTCCAACGTAATTTTTGGAGAAGCTGGTGCGATTTGTGGTTTTTTCTTTTTCTTCAGCTTATTAGATATCTTTTTTGCTTTGTACACAGCAAAAGCGGACACTGGCGAATCCATTGTTATAACTTTTACCTTTGCGTTTGTATATATGTATTTATTTAAAATACAAGATATAGAAGTAATTTCAAATTATTTCAGTAATAATGCATTTATTGTATTAAAGGTTAACTTAATTAAAGAATATAGCTATTGATTTTGTTTAAGGCAACGAACGTGGCGTAAATAATAGATTATCTTTATAAATTCATAACAATACAAACGATTCCCGGTCTGCGTTGAAAAACAAATCTTAGGTTATAAAATTGATGGGATGGGGTGACAAGTAGGGATGTTACAAAATCGACAGCGATGTTGCAACCTCAGTAACGCCTAGAACGTACTCTATGATGGCCAATTAATACCAAAGATAAATAAAAATTGATGCTTATTAGATCCGAATTCAATAATCATTCCAAAAGAATAGATTTTAATACTTTGCAACATCTATATACGAGGTGTGTTCAGAAAATAACGAGAATTTTAAAATTTCGCGGGTTTGGAGAGTCCAGTTGTCAATTTTTTATTATGTTATTGTTGATATACATGCCCCTTCCTGAAGTACGATAAAATTTTCAGCTGTATTCATTGCTTATTTTGTCTGTAGCAGCCGCTAATTTTATGAGCTTGGCGATTTTCGTTTGTTAAAAGAATTTTGAAATTTTGCGTAGAAAAAAGGAAATAAAGTGTAACAAAGTGTGTGAAATGTTAACAAAGGTCTATGGTGAATCTGTTATGAGTAAAACAAGAGTTTACGAGTGGTATAAGCGTTTCCAAGATGGGCGTGAAGACGTTGAAGATGACGAGCGCCCCCGAACGCCCCAGCACAATAACAACCGATGAGAACGTGGAAAAAGTGAAAGCAATGGTTATGAATGATCGCCGAATCGCAATCAAAGAAGTCGCTGATGATGTTGTTTTCGAATCTTTTAGGTATGAAACGCGTGGCAGCAAAACTTGTTGCTTCACTTCGTTGCTTGTTCGTGAATTCTTGGTCAAAAACAATACTGTACCGATGCCCCAGCCTCCATATTTGTGAGACATGGCTTCGTGTGACTTTTTCCTATTTCCAAAAATAACGAGAACCTTAAAGGGTTGTCGTTTTACAAGCGTAGATGACATTAAAAGCGCATCGCTGAAAGAGCTACAGGCTATCCCAAAAATCGAGTTTGAGAAGTGTTTCAACGATTGGAAGAAGCGCTGGCATAAGTGCATATTATCGAATGGGGACTATTTTGTAGGCGACAACATTTTAAAGGAGACGAATAAATAAATATTTTTTCAAAAAACGAAAATTCCCGTTATTTTTTTTAACTTTACTCGTATATATAAACTAGCTGTTACCCGCGGCTCCACACGCGCTTTTTAAAAAATGTATTAAAGAAATGTAAAATTGTGAGCGGGTGTGTACATTACAGAAAAGCTTTTTAAAAAACATTTGTAACTACGACACGCACGCCAACTGTATTCGAGTCATCGCTGTCGCTATTGTATTCGAGCTACGTTGTTGCCCAGTGACCCATCGCTACTAGTAGTTAGAGCTTTTATTATTATTTATTTATTAGCTCCCTTTGATTCGGACTCGGGATAGTCCGTTAAATTGATTAAGGCGCGCCCCCCTGCCCCTCTGGCAGGGAGGTTTTTTATGTCTTCCTCCGCCCCAGTCCCCTCCTCAAGCCCCGGTATGACCTCCGATAGATAAGTTGGCCTCTTAGAGATCGAACTTATCAGCCTCCGTATTTTTTTAGAAATCTCTCCAAATACATTCCTGTCTCCCATTTCCAAACCGATTAACTCTAGGAAGATACATGTTATTCTTTCTAAGACGTAAATTATCTTCAAACGTATTAGTAATGTCATCGCAAGAAATATTTGGATTTTTCTCAGTAATAACACAATATTTTGAGATTTTACTACTAAACTTTGAAGCCAGCTCCAAAATTGACAATAACAAATACCGCTGACCAGCCAACATGGGGCGGTAATGGTCAACGTTATATTAACAATTTAGAAATTGTTCTATATTTTGTTTGTTGAAGGAAATCTGTAAAATTTGTATTATAAATAGCTTACCAACGGATATTAATATTATTATAATTAATTCAAATAAATAGTAATTAAAAAATAACTATAATTTCCGAGGTAATTTGTGGTTTCATTATTGGCAACACTGATAATGACCTTTGTAATACATCTCAAAAAGCTAGAAATTAAAGAAGTAAACTAAGAGCTTACTTGGAAGGTGGTAATGATATTCTTTATGAAATTACTAAGATTTAGAAAGCTTTTTAACACAAGGTGGCATTTTTAAATTCTAAATATTCTATTCAACACGACAATACCATCTCGGAGATCAGTGGTGTAAAGGCTGGCAATATATTTCCTGTGGTTTCAATGCTTGCATTAAGGAGTTTAGAGATAAGACTTATGTGTATAAAAGTGTCTGTCAAAATGATTTATATTATGGTGGCGCTACAGTAGCAACAGGGTGCATTGTTCAATTATTTCAACAAGTTTTATAAAAGAAGACACTCAAAAATCACTAAACGTATTATATAAAGTTAACAAAAAATCTATCATACTCCACGTATTGTTACATCAGTTATTTGAGGTTATATTTACAAAATTATTACGGAGTATTCATTACCTTTACCTATGTAAGCGCCAGGATCTTGGAACTATTATTGAATGCTTAGAATTGAACACTTTTCCAACATGTGTCCCGTATGAGATAGTTGTCCTTACCTCTTCCGACCATAGTTTGCATATGCGTTCGTATTTATTAAGACTTCACTATAGTTGATTTATTTTTATCTTAGTGAATATCAGTTCGATACTATCATACGTTCATGGTTTTTGCTTCTTTAGAGTACAATAATTGTATCTGTACAGTTAAAGCCTAACCACGAGTTTTTGGCTTAATCCGGTGAAGCTGTTAAGACCTTGCTTGGTCAATAGCGTAGTCAGTACGAAAAAAAAACCAGTTTTTGGCGGGATTTTGGTCTGTCATGTATTGTATTTTATATTTTATACATAATCTTGTGTTATTTGACTCTATATTTTGTAAAATTGATGGCGTTTTACATAATACAGTTCGGTTATTGTGCATAAATGAAGTGAATGGAAAATAATTATGAATACAAATAGTATATCGAATGGGATGGGATTTATCATCAGCAATATACCTGGAACTTCAACCTACTATATGCCAAACTCAGTGCTCACTAACACTGTAAGAAAGTAATGCAAATTATAAGCTATACATTATCGAACAATATGTCTTAAATCTTTTATTATATAGATATAATATGCCCGTATTGTCGATATACGTAAGTTATTCTTATACGTTGCTATAATCACTGAGTTATGTAGAAACAAACGCGGTAAATAAAACAATATAGCCGTCACATTGATCAGAAAGATGATATTATTCATATTACATACAGATATATGACTTTCAATTATGTATATTTATTCTTGGAATCCAGTAAGGCACACGTCTCACGCGGTTGTAACATATTTTTGATCAATTTCACACGGATCAATTATTTTTACAATATATGTACTTAGATATTTTGTGTTAAATTAAATGTTTACGACTCTCATAGTCGTCAAAAATAAGAAAATATTTTTATTGAAACGTTAGCAATTACGATAGTAAAAAACTATTTAGCAAAAGTAATAGAACAGACGAGGGACGTTTAAAAATAATAAAAAGTTTTCTTTTTATTTCCTAGGTATTGGAAAATAAAATGACTAAAGATATTTTGTAAGCCGATTTTATTATACACTGAATATTATGATAACATTTACAGTTTGTATGTAAATATTCATATACATATAAATTCTTCTTTTACACGTTATTAATAAAGGGCATTAATTTTGTTGAGATATAAAACGCAAATTGCTGTAAAAATGTATAGTCTTTAATGAAAAATATTTGTAAATGAAGAAAAAAGAAAAGGCATACGAAAATCTTCGCATCTGAT
This sequence comes from Antheraea pernyi, assembly GCA_015888305.1. Taxonomy (NCBI): domain Eukaryota; kingdom Metazoa; phylum Arthropoda; class Insecta; order Lepidoptera; family Saturniidae; genus Antheraea; species Antheraea pernyi. The sequence continues at coordinate 12,670 of MU159146.1, read as the reverse complement.
TGTTCGTATCTAGTTTGAAATAGCTGTTCCAACTTCTAATAGAATAATCTCATGTTACTGTATAATTCAATGTACATAGGAGGCGATTTATATGCACATTCTCTGCATCACCTACATACAATTCTATTGGCCGTTTTATTACATTTAGAAATTTAATAAACATTACACGTTGCTATTCTTATAGATAAGTATTTATTCTAACATTCAGTACATAGTATTATAAAAAAATTTAATTCGTAACAAAAGCCATAAATCTTTTATTTCCATTATAAATCTTTTGATTAGAAATATTGATACTAAAACCTATTATGTAACAAACATTAAATTGCATTTATAATATAGTTTAATACACATGTATATAAAAGGTAAAATGATTTTCAGTATTTTTTAAATACGTGAATAAATTTATCTTTGACCTTTTATTATCTATATTATTATTTTTAATTTGTCTTATTATTTTTATGTATTTTTGTTCATTTTTCGTTAATTGCACATTAATAATGATGAACAAAGTTCTAAATTATTTTGTAAGCTATGTGTGAATTTTGAATTCACAATGTGAATCATGAACGAAGTGAGTTTTAGTATAAAACCAAAGCTGTACGTGTTGATGTAACGTACCATGATATTGGTTGACAGACAATTTATTTTGAATTATCATATAAACATTTTTTTATTAATTTAGATAGCACTATGTATGTTTTATTTATTCAAACTTTTATACTTGACTTCTCACGTACATACATAAGTACACTCACCCTTTTAAAAATTATAATATTATTGTAATATAGCTAAATTAACAGTTGTTATATTGAATATAAAGTTCATTGCTTTTGGGAATATAAACTAAAAAGGCAAGCTTAATAGGTTTTATAGAAAAATAATCTTTACTTAATTATAAAAACATTTTTTTTTCATAAGCTTGATCATATTGTCTTCAAGTTTAATTCGATTCAAAATAAAGACCGGAACACTCTTTAAGGAAGCAATGCTCTATTCCAGTTATTCCAGATATTATAAACTTCCCCATTACTATTATAAATAGAATCGTATTTAAGAAAAATAATTAGATACTATGGCCTGATATCATCAATTGAAATAAAGAAATAGGACAAGGAATGGTAAAATTGCATAGTAGTAAGAGAAGTAAAGTGTTTAAAATGAATAAAATCAATAGATATAGGAATTGTTCTCCCGTTTTTTTTTCTCGAACTGACTACGCTATTGACCTGGCAGGGTCTTCACAGCTTCACCGGACTACAATTGTTCTCCCGTACTCGGATAATTCATTACTAATATGCAAATATTTTTACGGTGTTGGCTATCTCTAATATCTACGCCTCTCGTTTATATTTTTGAATATATTTATGTGGCAACCTTATTAATTCAAATACAATATATATATAATATTATATATTAAAAGCTATAATTAGTCACAGTCATGCAGGAGATATCTAAATTAGCTAATTTTAAAGAAAATTGTTCTAATGACGTTTATTAAATCTGATTTACAACGTACACAATTAATATCTTTACATAATCTGTGAATTAAAAGCTGTATCATTACTAACGACTTGGGTAAATGATTTAGCAGTTTGTATTATAAATATTATATTTATTTAATAATAGTGCTTTTTAGACATTAGGGATATTATTCCCAATAGGGTTGTTTTTATTTAAAGTTATTAATAATAACTACTATATAATTTATTACATTTATTCCTAATTACATATATTTGAATGCTTATTTGTTAATATTTTTTTAGATAGTACACAATAGGTTGATACATTTAATATATCCACTGAATCTACTGTAAAATATAGCATTGTTGGTCATTTATCACACACAATTGATACGTACGTCAAACTTTATGCTAGTGATGATAATTAATCGTTTCATTGAAATGATTTTACCGTAAACACTTACCAATTGAACTAAGCATGCTGAGTTGTCAAAATGTTGTACCCAATTTATTTTATAGGTTTATATCTGAAATATAAATAATTTTTACTCATGTGACCGGATATTCGTAAAAATATTGATTTGGTACACATAGAAATATGATTTTTAATCAGTTTCTCATAACATTATTGATATACATATTCTTTCTAATGTATAAATAAGTTGTTTTATCTTATAATTTATTTTCCATTTCATATAAACCGTATACGTAAGGACATTGTTAGTCAGTCTGATAATATATTACATTGTCTCCGTTTTAAGTATTTAATTTTCGTCCGCTGCGTTGAATTAACCGCGGTAATTTTTTATAAAATGTATTAAGAAAATTTGAAAAACTCTTCAGTCTTATTATGTGGATATATGTTAAAAGACGAGTATTTTATGAACTGCGATGTTTCTGCTTTAAAAATGATTTTCATTTTAAAATATATACAATTTTTTACTAAATTACAGGTAAACAAAAGTTAGGTTATAACGTAATACTAAACTGATTTAATGGACCAAAGCAGTAGCGTAGCTATTGTTTGAGGTGTCCGTATAATTTTTTTTGGTGGAAGTGCTTTTGTTGAATTATAATGATTTCTTTCTGCTTTCCATCATTTGTGACGTAGGTGTTATTAGAACCTAGGACAAATAAGGGTATTGATCCTTATTTTCATTGTTAATTCATTAGAATACCCTTATTAATAATAATTTGAGATTGTGAGTTACATTTTAGAATTTTTACTTACACACGTCTGTGTCCCTATATCTCTGACGCTCCATATTAGTAATATAGCGGTAGCTACTCTTCTATATCAATGTGTGTACATAAAAACTAAGGCAAGTATCTAGTTTAAATAAAACTAAAATTGAAAAACAGTGCCGTATATTTCTAAAGTTTTTTTAGTATATTTAATTTCATAACACATGTAATAAACTTTAAAAAATCAATTTTAATAGATAGTATTTATTTTATTGTAGTATTTCGCTATTTCAATAAGTTAACTATTTTTAAAAGCTCAAGTTACTAAGTAAATACTAAAAATAACGGTGTAAATTTTTTTCTTAAACCATACCGCAGACCAATTGCACTGAAAAATTCAGACCATATAATAATATTTTATCCTGTTGGTACAACGCCTTTTGTCGCTATTCGATAGCTATTTTAGTGTAGATAAACATTTTTGGTAATATTAAAACAAGTTTTCTATGTATTGAAGTATTTTTAGAACTAAGAGCTACCTAAGCAAATATTTTTTATACTTTATAGATTATAGCATTTGACAACAATCTCACAAGATAATAAATCACGTTGTAGCCTAACACAGTAAAACGCTAAAGTTATGAGAGACTAATTTAACTAAAACAATTTTCTAATTCCTTTATAATACAGATATATTTAAATTTAGATGTAAATAAATACATTTGTCATAAGATAAACAGTGAAGCATCGTTACACATGTCTCAACTCTAGTTACAGATTATACATTGACACGTAAATGACAATTTCTTCGTTCAGTAATACTCAAAATCGCATGTCAACTACTAACAAATCTTCTAGATTTATGAAAAAATAAAAAAATGCATATTTTTAATTAAACCAAGCAGTTATAAAATGTTGTCATTAGAAGTACAAGGGTATAAGTTAGGCTAAACCAGTTCTAATTTACGACATTATGCTTTTAATGTGTAGAAATATACATTCATATACATATTGATTATTCCTAAACAATCCAGAAATCTTTCCACAAACTTAGCACCACCCTTTGCGAGCCGATCAGACGTATTTATATTCATAGACTTTATTTCTATTTACATATATGTAATAAGTAATAATGATACAGTTTGAACAAAAATGTATTTATTTCACATATTATTTCTTTTAATCGAAACATAATAAATCGTTATTTTTATTCTATTTACAATAATTAAATGCATTTAACTGTATCAACTAATAAACTATAGTAGATATAAAATTAATTCATTTGCAAAACATCTCATGAACTAAACTTTACCATTGTCATTGGGTCATTCAAGTATTACGTAAGCACTGATGGCAGGGGGGGTTCATTGATTTGCTTATTTTTCATGACATAGGGGTTGGGTGATGATAACGTCAGTAATATTTATTTATTTAACCAGAACAGATTTAAAAATACTCATAAATATTGTGGTAAGACTACTGCTTACTTTTGCTGAAAAGGGGGAGGGGACAGTCAGAAATTTCAAAAAATCTGCTTACGTAATACCTGTTGTGACTCATTAAAAGAGTAATTAATGAAGGAAATATGATTTTATATATTTCTGAACTTAGTGGACTCTGATGTCTCTGGCGTGGACCGGAGTAGTATCCTCAGGGCTTGGGCTATCATCCAAGTGGGGTCTGATGTGTACGACGGAACGACGTTGGTCACGAAGAGCGTAGTCGTCTCTCATGACCAGCCCTCCGATCCCGTATCCAGGACCCATGGCTCCTGATCCGCTTAAACGCATCTTCTCTGGATCATCATCAAGTTTCATCGATGAGAACACCGTACTCAGATTCAGTTGGGGAATATCGTAGAATACAGTCAGTGTCAGCATAAGGAATGTCAGGCCGACGATTAAGTAGACTGGAATGTGAAAAATATTTATTACAGTGGAGAAATTCTCCACCTTCAAATGATGATCGGTTAATAGTAGAGACTTCAAACATAGTTTCGGTCAAGAAGGATTTCAATCCTATTATGAGCCTCCTCCTCACAATACATTCTTAATAATTTAATGTATTATATGTCCACAAAAACTTTGGAAAACCGAATTTAGTAAAAGACCGACATGATCTAAATAGTAGAAACTGAGACAAACTGGTCGTCCCATATTTCAGTCTTACTAAAGCCAGTAACAGTTTTTTAAGTAACAGTGTTAGGTTTTGGTACCGAAGCATATTACCGGTTTGCCGGACTATACGTTTAAGCGCCATGGTAAGAGGGATTTGGTGTCAAAAGGCTATAATAGAGTGGATCAGTATGTGAACGGATGTGACGTTTGGAAATGACGCCCCTCTGTGTACATCCAACAAAAACGATCTATGCTTGTAAAAACAGGTATGATGAAAAGATAAACCAGATTGAGTTTCTTGCCGGTTCTTCTCGATAACTGAGTTATCCGAACCGATGGTAGCTTTGACGTTCATAAGCGCCTTCTTAGGGCCGGCCTTAAATGAATAAAGTATTTTTGATTTGATTGATTTAAAGTCTAAGCTATCGGTCTAAGCTATAAGTGAAACGTTATGGTATGAGCCTTAAGTTGAAAATCTGTCTCCAAGCACATGTTGATAAGTTCCGGCAGCGGCACTCGAGGGCCAGTCCCTGTAACTTTAGCGTATTTACCATCTTAGACTACAACCTCATTTAACATCAGGTGAATTTGTGGTCAAATGCTAAAACCTAAAAAGTGTTTAAAAAACTAATGTTATTCATTCTAGTTACACCACACGTCCATCTAATCAAGACCATCACTACATATTATAAAACAATATCCTCTACCACGTCTGTCTGTCTGTCTGTTCACGGTAAACTCAAAAACTACTCAACGGATTTTTGCTGTTCTCTACAGTGGGTAAATTGATTCATGGGGAAGGTTTAGGTATCGGCTGAGTGCCTTAAGCGCTCGCCTTCGTAGTCCAGTGAAGCTGTTAAGACCTTGCTAGGTCAATACCGTAGTCAATTAGAAAAACAAGGAAGGTTTAGGTATATAATTTGTCAAGATTTTCTTTATTTATCTGGGCGGGACAACGTCCGCGGAGTTCGCTAGTATAATAATAAACAAAGATACTTACAAGTTGTAGCGACTTTATATAATGGACGGTATGGTTGGCCGGGGGAGTCGCCCGGTATGTAGTCCCCGAGGCCGATGGTGGTCAACGATATGAAGCAATAGTAGAACGAGTCCAGGAAGTCCCATTCCGGTTCCAAGTAAGCGAACACGCTGGCGGGTAACACCAGAAAGAGCAGCACCATAGTTGCCACTGGTAGACAAGTCAACAAGCTTTATATCAATAGTGACAATTATTCAGAAATACTTTAACAGAAGATGATGAGTTTTGAAACAAGACCACTGCTAATTAAATCTACAAACCATCTATGCAAATAAATAAAATGTCTCGTCTGTAATGCCAAAAGGTTATTTTTTACTAAATGGTTATGAAAGTATATACGATTCTTATAGCGAAAACGATTTTTTTATAATTTTGTATCTGCTTGTTCTCCAGAGAAGATTGTACAGGTCTTGAGAGATGTTGCAAGTGTCCATAAGCTGGTATGACCATTTACCATAAACTTAAAATTTTGCCAATATTGTGGAATTAAAAATATATACATACCAATTATGAATAGATGGACGAGTCGAATTGTGAATGGCCGGTAGAGATGCCCGAGAGATGCGTTGAGGGCTCGGAGTAAGGCGGTAGCTGGTAACAGTAGCCGTTCCACCAGCGCTGATAGTAAAACCAGCGTTAGTGGGATGCCCAGCAATGCATACACCATACAGAACAGCTTCCCAGGCTTCGACAGAGGAGTCACGTGCCCGTAGCCTGTGTTTAGAGACATTAAATTATTTACCGTCGAAAAGTAATCAATAAAGTAAGTCAGTAAGTCTTGGTGGCAATATTTTTTTGGTGATTAATTTTCTAGTAGATTATTACTGGCATTGTCAAGTAGGCAATGATATTACAAGTTTCTTGCTACCGTTTCAATGTTCTAACAATATGGTGGCCCTCTTGTTGGAACTTTCCAGGGAGGTTTTATGGTAGGTCAGTGTCCATGCTCGTTGGTATTATTTCCGATCCACTTTACTTGTGCACAGTAACCAAACTATATACTACGTAAAACAACATCAATATTACCAAAATATAGAGTCGAATGACACAAGATTATGAATCAAATATAAAATTCAGTGTAAAAAAACATACCAAAATCCCGCCAAAAAAAAGATTATGAATCAACTATAAAATCCAGTGCAAAAAAACATACCAAAATCCCGCCAAAAACTCCCTGCGGTATTGTTATTAACACAAATGGCCTATAAACGTTATGTCCAGGTTCGAGTCTCTTTATGTACAGACAATGTTACGCCTAAGTTGTATTAATTTGGGTATTAAAACATCACCGTACATAAAAGTTGATTATGAAAGAATTTTAAGAAGTGTTACATCCATATTTGAATGGTTAAAAAACTGATTCAAAGATTTTGATACATACCTAAAATTTTGGGCAGACACGGGCGCGCCGTTATTATAAGTTTTTATAGTTATAAGAGTAGAGGAAGACCGAAAAAAGCATGGATGGATTGTGTGAAAAATTATATGTGTGTAAAAGGTGTGATGACTGAGATGACATCTGATAGACGAGCGTGGAAAAGGAAAACATGTTGTGCCGACCCTACTTAGGTGGGATAAGGGTAAGAAGATGATGACGGCCGATCTACCCGCATATGAGAATATGAAAATGGTTACACACTCACCAATGGTAGTTACCACGGTCGAAGAAAAGAACAGTGACTGTCCAAAACTCCAGTTAGGTCCGCCACTGACGTTGCGAGACGCGGATACGCCACTGTTGCTCGCGCGAATGACTTCATCCAGCAACGCTTCTAGGTCATCATCTGTTGACAATTAAGGAAAGTTAACTTTACATAACATAATTTCAAGAAAAACATTATCATAGTAATGCAAAATTATATTAATCTATATATACATATAAAACGAATGTAAAACTAACGTGTCTGTACATTTTAGATGTTTGTGACAAAAATTGTTAGGTGTCTTTTTTTATTTATTTTTTATTGTAGCACGGCCAAATGACTGCACTGTGCCTGATGGTAAGCACAGTACAATTCAAAAACAATGGCGACCACCGAGTGACACACTATCCATCACCGGTCGCCGGTGTCATGCCGACCTGCGAAAAGTTGGATATGCACAGGCTGATCCCGAAACGCGACCCGCAGAAGCGAATCACTATGACGGGCTTTTTCGCCATATACATGATCGTTGCAACCCAGTCAGGCTGTAGAACACTACCACCCCGCTATTGCCATTGCCTCGTTCGTTATTCAGCAGGGTGCACCACGCGCAAGTGAGGTTGGCTTGAGTGTCTCAAGTCTTAGAAAACTGTCTCGGAATAAGTAATAAAATACAGTTCAATCATTTTTAGAAATGTTTGTCTGTCTGTTTGTTTGAACACGCATCACTGCGTTAAATCATAAAGCATATCCTTGAGTAACATTTAGTCTTGCTTTCATTAAAATCGGTTCACGCTATCAAAAGTTATTGTAATTTTAATAACGACGCGACTCAAGTACGGGAGAAAATGAGATAGTAAATGGACTTAATATATTTAGATGATTTTATTAGTCATTACTTTTTACATTAGGTTCCACGAGGACGGAGTTGCGAGTACAGCTAATTAAATAATAAAATTAATTTTTATAATTTTACATCTAATCAATCGGCCCGATTACATAAAAACTAATTTAAGAGAGAACAGAATTGATGTCTTTGTTGTTTATCTATAATGATAATTATTTCTTAATATCAAAGGAAACATATGATATATGACCCACAAAACATTTTATATCTTATCATAGAATATGTTTATTATCTGTAATTATTGTACGGTAGGCCCTTGTTATCTAACTGCGTATATAGAATCGTGTTAGAAATATTTACATGCTAAAATTGTGACAAGTAAATGTAACTTCTTGATTAATTATCAAAATTATTGTAGTGAATTTTTCTACCGAAATGTTATTATTTCAAATAAATATTAGAGGTTATCGAGATACGAATTTGTATGTTCAATTTCAATTATTTATATTGGCTAGGTTTTTTTGACAACCAATCTTCTAGTAGATTATTACTGCCATTGCCGAGTATTATTTATTATTACAATTATTTCAATGTTCTAACAAGGTAGTGGCAACTTTGTTAGACCTTTCCGGGGACTTTTTGTGCCAAAAACTCCCAAGTGTTTTGTATTGGTCATCTTTTAATTTTGGCTTTTAAATCAACAACTTCAACAAGCTGAAGTCTCTGTTCCTTTTCCGTAACAAAATTAATCATAGTTTATGTAGTATATTTTACATTATTCTATTTTAAACTTTAAAATCAAAACATTCAAAAGTATTGCCATCAATGACGTTTTATGGTCAATTTTAACAATTACTCGAAAGTATCCGTCATATAATTAGAATTTAGAATTTTATTGGTAATAACACTGTTAAAAACCTCCTTGAACTTTATTATTTATGTACTTAAAAATTGATATTTAAAAACGAACATACATTTTTGGCGGGATCTTAAAATCTCATGTAGTGGATTTTATAATTTATTCATACATAATCTTGTGTTAGTTGACTCTATATTTTGTAATATTGGCGATGTATAACGTAATATAGTTTGGTTATTATGCACTAGTGAAGTGGGTGGAAAATAATACCACGGATCATGGATACTGAGATGCCACAAAAACTCTCTGGACAATTCTAACAATACGGCCACCATCTTGTCAGTTTCTTAAAATAATCATAAAACACTTGTAGTATTATAAACTAACAATGGAAGTAATAATATAGCAGATTGGTTGCCAAAAAGAAGTATCATGCATATATTTAGAATTTCTCGGCGAAAGAAAGTATTAGACTAACGCTTGAAAAATATTGTCAGTGTGTCACCATTATGTTACAAAGTACATAATCGCCATAACGTCTTTATATAATAAGCATTCACTGCATTATTGTTATTATATATGTTTATGACATGTATACATGCGAACTTTATTACAAACCAAAAACAATGAGATTGGCAATAGCCTGTCTCGAACGTTCTCATTCATTCGAATAATGAAGACAACCGTCCAGAGATTTCCACCCTCCTTTATTGAAAGGTATATAAGCGTGTGATCTACGCGCGAGATCTAGTTTAGACTTCGGAGCGTTTACGAAGAGATAAAGAAAGATAAATGTCTTCAAACGAATTGCGACTTCGGCGTTAGAAAGTGTAAGTGTGATTTTTCTCTGTACAAAATTTTTTTTTATTCTAACGCAAACGTAATACGAATATAATCTGTATCATCAGTACTACTGATTTGTAACAACTGCAAATATAATTAAGCAGATATCTCGAATTTTATTTTATTGTAGCAAAACAAAATGACCTGCACTATGCCTGATGGTAAGCACAGTACAATTTAAAAACAATGGTGACCACCGAGTGACACACTACCCATCGCCGGTCACCGCTGTCATACCGGCCCGCGAAAAGCTGGATATGCACAGGCTGATCCCGAAACGCGACCCGCAGAAGCGAATCACTATGACGGGCTTTTTCGCCATATACATGATCGGTGCGACCAAGTCAGGCTGTAAAACCCTACCACCCCGCTTTCACCATTGCCTCGTTCGTTTTTCAGCAGGGTGCACCACGTGCAGGTGAGGTTGGCTTAGGTGTCTCAAGTCTTAGAAATAGAGACGCAAAAGGCACTCCTACAGGAGGAAGTGCTGCAAAGGTGGTCGGAAGACTTGGAGTCACCTACGGCTGGATTTTCAACTGTGGAAGCGATCCGTCCTAGGCTGAAGGACTGGTCATAGAAGCGATTCGTCCGAAGATCAGGGACTGGGTGAAGAGACCGCATGGGTCCCTTACATTTCGCCTGACCCAGATCCTGACAGGTCACGGTTGCTTCGGCGATTATTTATGCCGAATCGCGAGACGCGAGCTCACGACTAGGTGTCACCACTGCAGCTCCTGTGACATCGATACAGCTCTGCACACCCTACAGGAGTGTCCTGCCTGGGAAGACCAGCGTGCAGAGCTAGTCGCCGCGGTAGGATCAGACCTGTCCCTGCCGTGTATAGTTCGCGCCCTGCTACGGGATGAAACATCGTGGTCTGCGGTCACGGCATTCTGTGAGAATGTCCTTCTCCAGAAGGAGGAGGCAGAAAGGGTCAGGGAGCGGGAGCCTTCAGCTACCGCTACGAGGCGTGGCAGACCGAGACGCCGAGGTAGGAGGGTCGCCTCCGATCAGAGGCCACCTTAGTAACGTCTGCGATTCTGCTTCCCACCGGCATTCTTCTGTGTTTGTCCCCCTTCTGTCTTGTCTGTGTGTTTTGTGTTGGTCGGTCGGTCTTGGGTCGGTTGGTCTTGGGTCAATTGGTCTTTGGTCGGCTAGTCTTGTGTTTGTCTGTCCTTGTTGTGTGCGGGTCGGTCGGTCTTGGGTCGGTTGGTCTTGGGTCGTTGGTCTAGGGTCAATTGGTCTTTGGTCGGCTGGTCTTGTGTTTGTCTGTCCTTGTTGTGTGTGGGTCGGTCGGTCTTGGGTCGGTTGGTCTCGGGTCGTTCGGTCTGTGGTCAATTGGTCTTGGGTCGGCCGGTCCTGCTTGTGTGCTTCTCTTGTGTCCCGTCTTGTTTTGTCTTGTCTTTTATGTAAAAAAAGATAAAAATAAAAGAGTAGGGAAGGTGTGGGTCGGTTGGTCCGGGGTCAATTTGTCTGGGGTCGTTCGGGTCTGGTTAAGTTGGTCTCGGAACAATTGGTCTTGTATCACTTTGTCTTGTTTTTTGTCTTATTTGTCTCTTCCTTATATGTCTTGTCAGGTACCGCTAAGTTGTACCTTCCCTCCCGTTGGTACCGACTAAGTTGTACCTGTCCCTGTTGTGTATGTGTGACCTAATGTTTGTCACACCAGTGGAGTAATTTCCCGA
>MU159145.1:308381-326594 GCA_015888305.1 Antheraea pernyi | reverse complement strand
TGTCAAAGTTTTCTTTTTATTATCAGGGTGGAAAAACATTTGCCGTGCCCGCTAGTTTTTATATAAGCGGTTGTATGATATAATATTTAATTTATGTAAATCGAGAATAATCTTCATAAATCAATAGTTTTGAAAATAGTATTTATAATTATACTGTATCTAGAGGGCCCGGCAGACGTTGTCCCGTCTTGATTGTAAAAAAATCCTTGACAAATTATATACCAAAACGTTTCTCATGAATCACTTTATCCACTGGTGAAAACCGCTTGAAAAGCCATTCAGTAGTTTTCGAGTTTATCGCGAACAGACAGACAGACAGACGCGGTAGGGGACTTTGTTTTATACTATGTAATGATAGCGGGCCCGGTGGATGTTGTCCTGCACTGATAATAAAAAAATCCTAGAACCAGACCGCAGTGCCACTTACCAGGTTCAATTGTATTTGTAAACCATTCTCGAATCCACTGGAATACACACTAGAAATTTCATCAAAATCGGTCTAACAAATATAATAATATAAAAATACAGACGAAATATATAAAAAAAAATTTGGTTATTTGTAACCTATATCCATTAATCAAAAAGTTGTTATTTTAATTTTACATATATACACTTTATTTTTATAATACGTAATAGATTACAAATGAAAAATTGGAAACAAAACTAACGTAGAATAAACTTTTTAATAGGAACACAAAATAAACTTTGAAAATGTTTGCGATGGAATCTTACCACGTTACCATGGCAACATATATAATACAAAAGCTAACTAACACGCAGCGAAAGCTCTCAAAAGGAAAAAATGCCCGATTTTGAAAGATTCTTCATTGGTGACCCACTCCTATTGGTCTTAGCGTGATATAGCGTGATGATATAGCCTTCCTCCGAGCTATCCGCGATAAAATAGCTACCTAAACTGAAACATTTTCTCAAATCGGACCGTTAGTTCCTGAGATAAGCGCGTTCAACCAGACAAACAAACAAACTCTTTAGCCTTATATATTAGTATATAGATTTTATACATTCTTTAAATTTACGCTAATAGATACAGTCAAACCTTAGTTAATAAGAACTTGATGAGATACCTCCATAAAAGAGAGTAATTTCTAAGTCCTGTCATATTAACGCTATAAAACCTCGTATAATTGAGAAACAGAAGCCCCTACAGACCTATTTCCGGGTAAAGATGGTGTCAACAGAGTCGCCAAAATTAAGACAAAAACTGGTCATTATGTTAGAAGTGTTCACAAACTCTGTCCGCTTCCGCTTCAATAAACTCAATTTTTATTTTTTTTCAATATTACTTTGTTATATATATTTTTTTTTTTCTTTCTCGCAATTTACAATTTAATACTTTTGATCACGCTTTGTTTATTCTGAAGTCCCTTCAGCCCGGGGGACAATGGTAACGCCATCTCTTAATTTTTATGTGTATTATTTCCTCTTCCTTATTCCGCATATTTTATCTATACTTTCGCACGCTATTTATTATCTATGTAGTTTATACAACCCCTTCCCTTCCCAAAAAGAACGGAACGCAAATCGCCGCTCGCGCCGCCCTCTCTCTTCTACGGCTAACGATCCAAGCGCCCGCACGCAATTACGCAAAATCGATAAAAAATAGTGATTTATTGGATTATCTATTTATGAACATTTACCGGGACGACAGTATATATGTTATGTGGTGATTGTGGTGGAACGCAGAACCAGCCCAGAATTGAATCAACAACCCGGTAAGTTCCGTTCAAATCCTACCGCTAATTGTACCTATATTTACATAAATTTCCACCAATTCTATTGTATGATTTTTATTATTATCCAATTTAATATATTTAATTTAAAAAAATCAATAATTTTTCACTGAATTGTTTATAAGCTATTTATTGACAAAAACAAAAATATTTAAAATCGGATGGTACAGAAACGTGACGCCATATTGCCGTAACGGGCTTCCGTTGCATTGCTGTGCAGTTACCTGCTAGTTAGCCTAAAGAAGTTTTACTTCAATATTAATATTTCTGGTTAATCAATAAAACATGGGTTTCTAAAACCATCTCTGATATAAATTTTATGTTTAAAATATAATTTGTGACGAAAGAAATCACTTCATATTTAAGGATGCTTAAATTAGTACGTGCTAGTTATAAGTAATAACTAACTAACTTAACTAGTAACAGCAGTGGAATAGGAGTGATATACTCATTATTAAATCTACTTTATTAATTATCTTGGTAAACTTACCTAGAGCCCGAAATTTAAATAAAAACCCTTACGGATCTATTATTAGTTGCCAAGTACAAAAATTGCAAAAAAAATAGGAGTTAAATATTTAGAATACAAACGATTATTTTATATCAAGCCCAATCTATTTTAGAAAGTATACCACAAAGAAAACATCTTCATCTAGGAATTGCTTTGTTTTTTTTTTTATATCATAGGTGTCAAACGAACAGGTGGGTCACCTGATGTTAAGTGACCACCACCGTCCATGGACACTCACAACCCCAGAGGGGTCGCAAGTGCGTTGCCACCCTTTGGGGGAAAGGGTTAAAGGAGGGAGAGGGAGAGGAGTGAGGAGAGGGGAGGGGAGATGGGCCTCCGGCGCTCTCACTGACCGAACGAAACGCAACAATGCAAGCACTGTTACTTCACGTTGGTTTTCTATGACAGGGTGGTACTACCCCGGACGAGCCGACCCTTTCATGCTGAAACCAGTAATAGCTTCAGCGTGGCTCTACCACCATTAAATGCTGTTTAATAAGACATTTTATATCACATTCCTTTAGTGTAAATGTTTTGAAATCTAGAACGTTCTTTCCATTACTGCCCCGTCAAAGAGAATGGATGAAGATAGGTAGTCAATTAGATCGTATTTTAGAATAATGGTATCGAGAAAACGTTCAGTTCCCGTTAACTGCAATTTAATAGTTCTTCCGCGGCCACCCCTCGTCGTACGGACAAACTTTCTCAATTATTATAATGGAAATTTCATTAAATTACTCGCTTTTTGTTGAACCTTGTTTATATTTATAGGCTACTTCTGAACTTGCCTTATAATTTTCTCGGTTAATGAAATCAAGGTCATGTTATAAACTGAATATTCGGTAACTGGAATAACTCTTGTACAAAGTTTTTATTTGCACTTATGAAATGCATCTACTTCTTTTTCGATTTTCGTAAAAAAAAATGTTGCAAGTGTCTAGGGATTATTAATAATTTATACTGAATTAATACATTTCAATCATTTTTAGAAATATTTGTCTATCTGTCTGGTTGTATGAACACGCATCACTGCTAAAGTACTGGGTTCACAATATAACCACGTAAAGAAATTCATAAAGCATACCATCGAATAACTTAGTCTTTGTTTCATTAAAATCGGTCCACTCTATCAAAAGTTATAGTAATTTTAATGACGACGCGGCATAAGTACGAGAGAAATTTAGATAAGTAAATGGAATTAATACATTCAGATTACTTTATTAATCACTGTTTTTTACATAACGTTTCACACGGACGAAGTCGCGGGCACAGATTTTTTTAAATACATTTTTTAAAAGATTTAGTGTTGTTATATTTATTTAGATCAGTAAAAGTTAATAATACTTTGTATACTTTTGATGTGGCGTAAAATTTATACACCGGAATAGAAAATTACTTCAACCCGTACATTTTCAATATCAAAATATTAGACGCACAAGGCGTTCAATATAGTTTGTAAATCTTGTAGGCATACATAAATAAAGGGAAGAGGTTATCTAAACATACATTCAATAGTATTTTGCCGTGATTTCGTCTGTATGTTTGTGGTATATTCAAGATGAAACGTATCGTAATATGTCTTTTTTTTCTCCAATTTTGTTGGTTTCGCACAGAGAACATTTGGAATTGGCAATATAAAAAGAGACAGGGGTGATCGCAATTTGATACAATTCACTACTCAGGCCCTTGACGTGTTGCATGAGCATAACATAAAAGTCACCAAGATTTGTCAGTCATGATTTAGATGCAAGTCAGAGAGTCGTGGTAATAAAAATAATTCCATGGCAATAACGCCTCATTAAAATCCTAGGCTACTTCTAGTTCAAATACAAAAGCGGTTTTGTTGTGATAAGGTATACATAATTAATGTGGAGTATTACTTTTTTTTCTAATAAAAAAAGTAATACTCCACATTAGCATTATAAATGCGAATGTAATTATGTATACCTTCATGGGGGGCACAGCGCCGCATTCTGGCGGCGGCGGTGGGAACGGACTTCTCGCTGCCGAGCGTGGTTTCGGCCATGCTCGGCAGCGAACAGGCTTGGCGAGCGATGGCCTCCTTCTGCGAGGCAGACCCTCAAAGTGGCCCTCTCCGCCAAAGAAGGACAGGCGGGAGGAGGCGGCGCTTTACCCAACTCAAAAAAAAGGTCTATGTAACTAGATTTAAGCGGACGATTCGATATTATATTTTCTATAAGTATTTTTATTTATTTCTATACTTAAAATTTAACCCTTCTATGCGTAAATAGAGGTTACATTAGTGCAAACGAAAACCAAAAAAAAGCAAGTTAAAAACGGCGCCTATATGAGAAAATATAGAGGAAAAATTATGAAAAATGCAATTTAGCTATAAAAATAAAAAAGTCAATTATAAAATATAAAAGCAGGGACCAATACTATAAATTATACCTTAAAACAAAAACATAAAAGAACAGTTATAGGAATGAAATAATTACTTAAAATATTTATAAATGAAACACTTACTCGAATAGAGGAAACTACATATCCGTATTAAAAAATCCTAGATAGCTCAACCAAGTATTCAATTGAAACATCGTACATGGCACTTTAAAACACGAAATACAAATCAACATACGTGAAATAATATTTACTGAATTAAAAGAAAAATCAACATTCTCATCGCATTGATGCGAATATAACCGTCTTGTTCCGCGCGAACGTAGCGAAATCATTTCGAGTCACTGGGGTGTTTGCGCTCACCCTTTTTATGGGCCAGATGAATTATGACATAAAATATTTATCTCCCATCGGGGTGTGTAACGCGTCTCGTTGTTTTTAGATGATAATATAGTAAATCCCTATTTTTATAACACAACAAAATAAATTGAGAAATTCGTCCAGCAGTATACGAGCGTAACGATATAAACTACTTCCTTGTTCATAGATCGATATGAAGTGTCATATGTATAAGGGAATAAGGTCAATATAGTAATTAACAAAATACATATAATAGTTATTGAGGTAAGTACGCTTGGTACATATATATATATATATTTCAATATCTAGCTTAGCTTAAGCTAGCTCAGTTCGGCGACTGGCGCCCCGGGAAATCGAGGCGCTGAGGTCACAGCTCCACCAGGTCCTAATGGTCTACGAATGGCTCACCAAGCGGAGTGGCACCCTAAGCTTCCGGCTGACACAGGTGCTCTCAGGGCACGGTTGCTTCGGGAGCTACCTATGTCACATAGGCCGGGAGCCAGCGGCAGGGTGCCATCACTGTGGCTGCGCGACGGACACCGCGCAGCACACACTAACAGTTTGTCCCGCCTGGGACGTGCCACGCCATGAGCTCGCCGTGGCCATAGGCCCGGATCTTTCGCTCTCGACTATCGTTTGTAAGATGGTTGAGAGCAATACCGGATGGAACTACGTCGCCTCATACTGCGAGGCAGTTATGTTCGCTAAGGAGGTGGCGGAGAGGGAGGAGAGGGAGAGAGAGCAGACCAACAGACTTCCCTTTTTTTTTTATACGTGGGGAAATCCCTTATGGATACACCACCCTCCCGGGGGAGAGGGTGGGTTATGTCCGTCTCGCACGAACTAAAACCCCACGGTGTACGTCTACCGCTAAGTTGGGGCGGCACGAGATCTCTATAGACTTCATCGTGCCGCCCCAGCGGTTGGCCCAGCAGCGATATTGCTGCCGCCGGGCCTCGTCCTGTTAGGAGACAGCCGGGTACACACCGGCCGTCTCCTCCGTCCGCCGGACCTGTGTAATAGGAAGATGGGCCCCCGACCCATCTTCCCTAGATCTAGCAACGGTGGGAGGAGGCGGTCAAACTGCCGCCTCCTCCTGCCTGTCCTCCGTTGGCGGAGAGGGTCACTTTGAGGATCTTGCTCACGGACCCTCTTCGCCGCCTCCTTCTGCGAGACGACTTCCTCGCAGAAGGAGGCCATTGCATTCCAGTTATCCTCACTACCGAGCATGCCAGGGTGCGGCGTTGCTCCTCCCACGCAGCACACTCCGAGTGTGCTGCGCGGTGTCCGGGTCAATGCCGCACTGATGGCATACGGCGGTCGGCTCCCTGCGTGCTATCCGGTGCAGGTACCAACCGAAGCAACCGTATCCAGTCAGGACCTGCACCAGACGGAACGTCAGAGAGCCCCATCCTCTATTGCACCAATCTGGCAGGACCGGGCGGACGGCGTCGATCGTGTATCGACCATACCGCGCGTCCGCCAGTCCCGCCTCCACCTTTCTGCCACTTCGTACCTAGCTTCTCTCCTCCTTTCCTCTATTTCTCTGGGATCTGGAGGCTCCCCCATCCGTTTCTTAGCCGCCGTATATTGATATACGGCGGCAAACCACCTCCGCCTCTAGCTCCGAAGGAAGGGAGCCGGCCAGCACCATGGCCGCCCCCGAGGACACCGTGCGGTACCCTCGTATCACCCTCAACGCCACGGTACGCTGCGCAGCTAGCAGCGCACGAATATTTGTGGCGTTAAGGGCGTCTACCCACAACGGTGCCCCGTAGGCGGCCATGGACCGGACGACCCCCATATAGAGGCGACGGCAGACGGCGCCCGGCCCCCCCGTGTTGGGGAGGAGTCGTCCGAGCGCCGCTGCCGCCTTGACTATGCGCGGTCCGAGCCCCTTAAAGTGGGGCTCGAACCGCCAGCGTCCGTCCAGGGTGAGGCCCAGATACTTCATCCGGGTCCCCACCCTGACACGGACGCCCTCCACATAGATGTGGGCCCCTGGAGGCGGCCCTCGCCGAGGCCCATGGAACATTAGGGCCTCGGTCTTATCGAGGGCTACCTCGAGGCCCAACCTTCTGATGCGCCCGACCACGAGGGTCACGGCCTCCGTGGCCAGGCGCAACAACTCTTTTGTTTCCCCCCCTCGGGCTACGACTAGGGTGTCAAACCAACAGACTTCCCTGCCACGGCCGATGAACACGGTGGCAAAATAGGTGTAAGGAGGCACCATGGGGCTTTAGTCCGTGCAAGTCGGAGATACCCCACGCTCAGCTGCCTGGCTAGGGTGGATATCCGTATGGATTTCCTCATGTAAAAAAAAGGTAGCTCAGGTCGCGATTACATGAAGTAGGCAACAGCCTAAGCCGAGGTGTGCCATGTACCCTTGAGCTAGTTGTCAAAATAAAATCGGCTGAGCGCCTTAAGTCGTCCGGTGAAGCTTTTAAGACCTTGCTAGGTCAACAGCGTCCGTGCAAGTCGGAGATACCCCACGCTCAGCTGCCTGGCTAGGGTGGATATCCGTATGGATTTCCTCATGTAAAAAAAAGGTAGCTCAGGTCGCGATTACATGAAGTAGGCAACAGCCTAAGCCGAGGTGTGCCATGTACCCTTGAGCTAGTTGTCAAAATAAAATCGGCTGAGCGCCTTAAGTCGTCCGGTGAAGCTTTTAAGACCTTGCTAGGTCAACAGCGTAGTCAGTTCGAGAAAAAAAGAAAAAAATAGTAAAGTAAAATAAATAGTAATTAATACCAACTTTTGCTTGCGGCTTCAAAAACAATAGAATAACTGTGTCCTTTTTTTAAATTTAAAATCAATTATAATCTGAATTATTTCCATTATATAATTTGTAAATTTACATTATTAACATTATTCCGGTTTTCACATCTATTAGCACTCCGAGCAATATTTACATATACTAGTGGGTGCCCAGTGGTCGACATTCGACCATAGTTCATTGATTTTTTAAATGGATAAATATTATAATAATAGATGTATGTTATAATATCATTGTTGAATGTATAATGAAAAAGGGTAATTGGAACGTAAAAGTAAAATAATACATACAGTCTAGCATAGCAACGACCTTCACAACCTTTTTTGAAGTCCTTTATTAACAGATGTCAAAATGTCTTTTTTATTTACATGTGTGTATATTTTGTGTAAAATTGAAGCAGTAGTGTGAGTAATGCATATTTTAATTAATTTAATGTACTTCTAATGCATTTTATATAAAATTAATAGTTTTCTGCACTTCTCCTCCATATAAACTTTAACTATACCAAATTTCACGTTTATCCGTTCGCGCAATTCCGTTAAAAAGGGATACAAAGTTTAGGGTTCACGTATTAATATATATGATACATGTTCATACAGTTTATCAATTTATCAAACATACGGTGAGCTACACAAGTTTAGTACAAAATATCAATATTATATGGACACAGGCTACTACGTTGCTAGTCCGACACAAGCGCAATACATCACGAGCATATGTGTTGTCAGTAACGCGAACTCATAAGTTTCTCTCCTACCAAACATCGCTCAACGTGGCTAAAGGACTTTTCACTTCAAAAATCCTTTCTGATATTGTCTTCACTTATATTTCAATATGGTTTTTTTAATATTCCGGTGTGATAATAATACTTAAATTGAATTTCGTACAGAGATTATTACCCGAAATCTAATACCAAATTATTATGTATGTGATACGGTCACAAATGTATTTATAAATTTGTGAGACATTGCATCACCTAAAAACGGGTCGGGACTGCGAATTAAAGGAATACTAAATTATATATAAACAAAGTATTATCATTTTAACGAAAGCTCGCCCGGGGCTGTTCTGTTAGAGTGTATTACTGAGTAATTATTTAAGTAATGTTATATTTACTCATATTTTATGATTTCTAAAAGTATTAATGATCAACTTTATAGCCTATCGTTTTCAGAATTCGACCTAAGACCAATAGGAGCGGAGCACCGATAAGGGATTTAAAACCGTTTTTTTCCCCCTTGGAGAGCTTCCGCTGCGTGTTAGCGTTAGCCCAAAGTAACTGTTCCACGCGAATGAAGTCACGGGCAGAAGCTAGTGTAGATTTATAAAGAGATAAACAGATGGATAAAAATTGTTAGATGTTATAAAATTTAGGTTAATCTTTACATGTACAGAATTACAAATCGATTTGAATTGATAGCAGTATTTTTACAGTTAAGATAAACGAATATGTAGTATGTTTTAATTTTATACTAATTATGTAAAAAATTATGTATGTGTAGCTCGTATATGTGGCTATTGTGTGACAACATGTCCCTTTAAAGAAATTAAAAATCCATTATGTGCATAAGCAGCTACAGATAGAGTTTTTTTTTATGTCAAAAGGAGGCAAATGTACAGGTGGGTCACCTGATGTTAAGTGATCACCACCGTCCATAGACACTAGCAACACCAGAAGAGTCGCAAGTGCGTTACCAGCCTGTGTATGGGGGAGGGGAAGGGAAAGGAGAAAGGGGAAGGGAAAGGGGGAAAGGAAGTGGGCCTCCAGCGCTCTCACTGACCGAACGAAACGCAACAATGCAAAACACTGTTACTTCACGTTGGTGTTCTGTGAGAGGGTGGTACTACCCCGGACGAGCCGACTCATTCATGCTATATATCACTACATGGTATAAAACAAAGTCGCTTTCTCTGTCCCTATATGTATGTTTAAATCTTTAAAACTACACACAACGGATTTTGATGCGATTTTTTTTAATAGATAGAGTGATTGAAGAGGAAGGTTTATATGTATAATAACATCCATTAAATAGTGGATAAATACGATTATTTTTGAGGTGTCTAATGTGATGTAAATAATTACAACCGATTCAATGCAGACGAAGTTGCACGGGTCAGCTAGTATTTAATAAAACCTGAATTAACAATTTATTTGAATCTAAAGTTATATAATATAATCTCATATTGTAAAAGTTTTATAACTTGCAAAGACAAACAAATCGTTACCGTATTCTAAAAGCCAAGTAAAAATACTTATTTTTTGCAAATACTTTTTTTTCCAGTTCAAAGGATTATATATGCGTTATTTTTCCCACAAAAAAGTTGCCAACACTCTAGCTACAGGCCTACTTCAAATGTTTTAATGTATAGGAAGTTCACAAGGGTAGAAATAAATAATATTAAATTTAGTTATTTCTACCCATTTCGCTAGTGATATTATATGGTAATCCATGTATCATTTTTAATACTAAAATATTAAGTATATACAAAGTTCTCAAGTCAGGAGGATGAGATTAATAATTTGTTTGCGCATCTCATATGTTCATTATAAACCTACACAAAGTTACCCCTTTATACACTGCGATTACACGAATTTGGCTAAACTCAATCTTTCTTGACATAATTAGCAGTGGTATGATTTATCGTCTAACATTATAATTAATAAAATTAAATTTATAATATGTTCTATCTAAACACATATATTCAATATATTCGTTTCTCTCTGGTATATAGTTTTTTATGGTAGTAGAGCCACGCTGAAACTATTACTGGTTTCAGCATGAATGGGTCGGCTCACTCGGGGTAGTACCACCCTCTCACAGAAAACCGACGTGAAGTAACAGTGCTTGCATTGTTGCGTTTCGTTCGGTCAGTGAGAGCGCCGGAGGCCCACCTCCCCTCCCCTCTCCTCTCCCTCTCCCTCCACTAACCCTTCCACCCAAAGGGTGGCAACGCACTTGCAACTCCTCTGGTGTTGTTAGTGATCATGGACGGTGGTGATCACTTAACATCAGGTGACCCACCTGTTCGTTTGCCAGCTATGACATAAAAAAAAGTATCAAAGTTATACTTGTTACTTGGACAGCTGAACCGATGATAGCTCAAAAGCAAGGCTTAGACGCTCTGTCGAAGACTGTCAGTTCTAATCTTACTGTAAGCTTGAGTCTTTCGTCGAGAAAAACGTCGAGATGGAATCGTGGCATAGTACTAGGATTATATAATGTATTATACAGCGTGTTTATTGATACCTTTTAAGAATGTATTTCAATAGAATACTTTGTAATGAAGTCCAAAATATTTTGATTTTAATTCACAATAAAAAATCCATAATGAAAAAGCGTACTATTAAAACATACTGTATGTATTATTGTGAACCTTTGTTTTTTTTTCTAACACGCGTGTATTTAAATCTATTTTTACTTCACAAAAATATAATAATTTATCGTTCAATTTTGTAAGTAAAACTTCTTTATGCGCGACTAGGAGGTAACTGGTCGACAATGCAACGGAAGTCCGTCACGGCAATATGGCGTCACGTTTCTGTGCCATCCGGTTTTAAATTTTTTTGATTTTGCCAATAAATAACTTATATAGAAATCAATCTAAAATTATTGATAATAAATATTAAATTGAATAATAATAAAAATCATACAATAGATTTAATTATGTATATATGGGCGCGCGACAGTGCTGCCATCTGGTTTCAATGTAAGTAACTAACAAATTAAATCAAAGTTTAATATCTGTAGTGCCATCTATCAGCTAATTCGGAACTTAAATAACACAAGAAATATTATTATCAACTCTTTGTTATAAAGTAAATCAAATATAGAAAAGTAGGCAAAAAATCAAATTCTCAAATTATGTACGTATTTTTAACTTTGCCATCTCTTATAACGCTAAAGCAGTTTTAATTCAATCGCGTGTGACGGTTACATGCACTTTTTTTATGTCTTACTAGCTGACCCGGCCACGCCTTGCTGTGTCAGTTATTATTAAAAGAAAATCAAAATTAAGACGTGCTGCCACCTATGAGATATTTATAACAGTTGGTCCTACAGTTTTCTTTCAACAAACTAATTATGAAGCGCCATCTGTTCGAAACGGATGAAACTTACAATTAACAACAATAAACAACATTGACAATAATTTAACTTGTAATTAATTCTTTTTTTTATTGTAGCACGGCAAAATGACTGCACTGTGCCTGATGGTAAGCATAGTACAATCCAAAAACAATGGCGACCAGCGAGTGACACACTATCCATCGCAGGTCGCCGCTGTCATGCCGGCCTGCGAAAAGCTGGGTATGCACAGGCTGATCCCGAAACGCTACCCGCAGAAGCGAATCACTATGACAGGCTTTTTCGCTATATACATTGGTGGTTGCGACCCACCCCGCTTTCGCCATTGCCTCGTTCGTTATTCGTTATTGAGGACATTAATCGAAATATAAATTATCCTATCTCTCAAGTTGGACCCAATTTACACTTAAATGCCAACTTTCATGAAGATCGGTTGACTAGCTTCGGAGTTAATCGTAGACAAACATAATGACACTAGATTTTTATATATAAGATATAGGAAAGTTATATATAGCATTTTGGTAATGTAACAATAAAGCTTTAAATTATCGTGCTGTAGTAACGAGCGCCCTCTATAACGTTCGTATAGGTAATTATTACAGTAAAGTTACAAATCAGTCTATACCAGCAAATCAGTGCGCAGACTTACATAGTACTTATTTTTCTAGAGAATTCCTTGATTCAAACAGTCTGAAACTGATAGAAGTAAACCGACCGAAGACTAATTCATAATTTATTTCCTATATTAACATTCACTGCGAGTAATATGTTCATATAATTTCTGATGTAAGACATAAGAAACTCCCAAATGGCGCATAAATAACTTCAAGAACGTTCCAATTACAATGAACATGTCATTTCTACAAATATTATTATGTTTCGGGCTGTTGGCATTAACTAGACTGGGGGCCGAATAAATTGTAGGTCATCTACTAAGACATTTGTCACGAGTCAGTAATTTGCGGGAACGCGTGGTTTTCGTGCTTTTCTTCATATTCCCGCGCAGTAATCCTCGAGTGTAATTTGTCAAAATTTCAACGTTTCACCGAGCCTCGGTGAGGCTTTTCCCACCCCTCGGAGCTAGTTTGATAAACTCAATGTATTATTTAATGTCAAAATGATGACATCTAGAATGTATTACAATCATATTTTATAAACATTATTTTCATCACATTTTCATTCTATTTTTGGTTTGAAAGTTATATTATTAAATGTTATTTTGTGTTAACAGATTGGAAATAAAACATTGACATAATAAAATATTGACTGCCAACTATACGAGATATCTGATAGTTTGTGAACTTGCCCAGGATGCCCACCACGAATTATTTCGTCCTTTCTATAGTTGCCAAGAGCAAAGTCGTAATATATTAGTGTAAATATAGATCGGTGGCTTCAGGAAAAACAATAAAAATTGGTTGTCCTTAAAGTCAGTTTACGGGCGATAATTTTAACATTGATGAAAAATTGCATACTTTTATAAATTAAATTGAATTATTCCATATATAGATAGATGCGTCACAAGCTTGGGCCGATCGCGCCTCTCTATCACTTGTTCCGCGCTCTCGCTTACACGCTCGACTCAGGCAGAACGTGACAACGAGTCAAGCTTGTTCGTACGTGCAGCCGGCGTTATCGATTTGTAAGACGTTATCACGTCAAAAATATCGCATGTGGCTTACATTAACTTCTGCGTTGTAGTTTCAAATATAATTACAAGATAATTCGTACCGTGCTTTTCTTCTAAAAACATCTTTTTTTTTTTTATTTCTTGATTATTACTATTTACTATAAATACAATTTTTAGTTTTTTTTTATAGTAGCACGGCAAAATGACTGCACCATGCCTGATGGTAAGCACAGTACAGTCCAAAAACAATGGCGGTCACCGAGTGACACACTATCCATCGCTGTTCGCCACTGTCATGCCGGCCTGCAAAAAGCTGGATACGCACAGGCCTATCCTGAAACGCGACCCGCAGAAGCGAATCACTATGACGGGCTTTTTCGCCATATACATGGTGGTAGTAACATAATATCATTAACACCAAATGACTCCCCAGGTAAGTTTCGTGAATAGTCCCAAGGCAGTCAACGTGTTAGGAATACTTTTAATTTTATTATTTAGATTAATAAAACATATCAGTTTTACACGTCGCATCCAATATAATAACCAAATATTCCCTGACACAGTTACTCTTCACAAATTAATCCTGTCAGTTTTCATCAGAAATGTGTGGATAAGCGTGATAATACATTCGTAAACTTTGGAAGTGCAAAGTTCTGTGTCTCAAGACTATCTTTGTTGAATGACGCAATCTGCTAAAATCAATGAATCAAGTAAGTATACAGTTACGTAAAACGAAGTGCCTGACTCCATTATATAAACGCTTCTAACTTATTATAATAACAAGCAAACTGAAGTGGAGGAATTCAAAATGAAATAAGAGCTCAGAAAAATAAACATAAGTAGATTTACGCTATGCACAGTGCAGAACGAAGTCGGATTGGCGCAGTACGTTATGACTCTAGATACTAAGATTTTCATCCTTTTCTCGTTAGGTTTTGAATTTAAATGATTCTTTGCGAACTTCGTCTCATATTACAACACACTTCATTAAGAGTTGATAGATCATTGAGTACATAAATGTGACACGGTTAACGTAATTTGTTGTCAAAATAAATAAATGTTACGCAACTAGCTACTGCCTGTGGCTTCGCTCGCGTCAATGTACATTTGATAATTCCATCGAGGAATGTACTTTTTTCTAGACGAAAAGTATGATATATCCTTTTATGTACCCCTGATAACGTGTATGCAAAATTTCATGACTATTGATTGAGTAATTACTTGCTTCTACTTTTAAATCGCGTACTTCTACTCTGTTTCAGGGGTGTCAACTTGAATAGTACAACACAACGTGGCGTTAGTACAGAACGTTAGTACGTCTTGACGCGTATTAAGAATACGTTCTGTTTGGCGAAGCCTTCAAAACTTCTGTAATTATTACAGAAATAATAAGAATTTGACATTTGATTTTCTTTTGTTTCTAAATTTATTATTGAATAATCAATAAATATTGACAAATTCAGATGTAAATCGTATGTTTTGATGGAAACAACAAAATCAACTAAAACTAACGTAATTTAGCAAGTTTCATAACAATTTATTTGCAGGCCAGAGCGTACAGGTTCCTGCTGTAATTAAATAGCAATATCTTCTTGGTTCGTTCACAAATTATTTTTTCTTTATTATTTCTATACAATTTATATTACTTTCACAATTTTCCGCAAATAATTGCAGACTCCATGTAATATAATTCCTACAGGAATTATAGCAAAATTAACTCTATTTTTTTATTTTACTTTGAAGGATGTATTTAACTCTTTAACCACATGTGTTAGCAGAATGAATCACCAGTGTGAACCAAAAATTAAAGGCAGTGTCATAGAGGGCAGAGCGCAAAAATATTGGGTTTCTTTTAAGATGCTTGAACTATTCAAAGAAAACGAGTGTGCTTTAGACCACACGACTGAAGTAAAACTTTTTTAGCTCCATGTATATAATATCATCATTACATAGTATAAAACAAAGTCCCCTGCCGCGTCTGTCTGTCTGTCTGTTCGCGATAAACTCAAAAACTACTGAACGGATCTTCATACGGTTTTCACCAGTGGATAAAGTAATTCATGGGGAACGTTTTAGTATATAAATTTGTCAAGGTTTTATATAGATTGGTTGAAATATAACGATAATTGTTGGACAAGTCGGAAAAATTCAAACCGTCTGGGAGTTTTCATCGATCATTACATAGTATAAAACAAAGTCCCCTGCCGCGTCTGTCTGTCTGTCTGTTCGCGATAAACTCAAAAACTACTGAACGGATCTTCATACGGTTTTCACCAGTGGATAAAGTAATTCATGGGGAACGTTTTAGTATATAAATTTGTCAAGGTTTTATATAGATTGGTTGAAATAT
Organism: Antheraea pernyi; assembly: GCA_015888305.1. Classification (NCBI taxonomy): domain Eukaryota; kingdom Metazoa; phylum Arthropoda; class Insecta; order Lepidoptera; family Saturniidae; genus Antheraea; species Antheraea pernyi. The sequence goes on along the minus strand of MU159145.1, from coordinate 310,770 downwards.
AACGATAATTGTTGGACAAGTCGGAAAAATTCAAACCGTCTGGGAGTTTTCATCGAAAGGCTGCCTAATCCTTTTGAGATATAACAATATATGTTGGGTAAATGTAATAAGGTTTACTTTTGTATGTATAAAAGAAAGTGATGCCCATTGCAAAATGTATTGACGACTTAATATAATGACAATGACATGATACATTTTTATTTTTCTTTTTAGCCAGGTGTAAATAATGAAACAACAGAGACAATATAGATCTACAAAAAAGTCTGTGATATATCTAATGTTCTAAAAAAAGGTAACATACAATTCTAAAGCTATTTAGACGTATTGGGTTGGGTTTTGAATATAACGATAATTGTTGGACATGTCGGAAAAAGTTAAGCTGCCTAGGAGTTTTCATCGAAAACGCTGCCTAATCCTTTTGAAATATAACAAAATAATGTATGTTGGGATTTTCCCCTTCCATAGATCTACAAAGAAGACTGTGAAGGCATTTTTTAATTGTAACCCACTATGCTCATTACATTTTCAAAAAAAGGTGGCGTACAATTTGAAAGCCATTTAGACGGATACAATATTAATTCATCAACTTAAATACTTTAGTTACATTAACCATTTCATGCACATTCATATCTTTATTCTAAGTTTGTGTTCGAACTCCTCCGAAACGGTTAGACTGATTTTATTGACATTTTTAATGAATATTTGGTAGGTTTGTAAATAGGACGTAAAGTATATTTTTATCTCTAGGTGATTACGATTTTTTTTGTATTTTCTGACAAGGTGTGTTACATTGAACAAAACTTTTTTAATAAATTAAAAGAGGAATAAGTTACGCGTAACAGCCTTTTTTTGAACATAATTGAAATGTATATATTTTGGGTATAAATGTATGTAGTTTGTATGTTATTATACTTTTGATCAATTTGGCGGTCATTTTCATATTATATATTCTCAACTCTTAATGAGTTTAACGAGAAAAACAATTTTCAACTTATTATTTAAAATCTTTATACATATAATAAATCGGTGGCTAGATCGATAATGTACACTAAATATTTTTATGAAAATTATAATCGGGGTGGGCTTTCGATACAGGAGCCAAAAATATCTTATTTAGAAGTTTGTCCTTCTTTCTGTATATTCCTGTGTCCGCATTAAAGTACTGAACCAATTTTAACGAAACATAACAGAGTGATAACTAATATTATCCTGTGTACATGTAATATTGATATTTTGCAGCTCGTTATACGTTTGATTGATTAGTAAACTATATAAAAATGTATATAATTATTGCTCCGAGTGCCAATGGATATGAAAACCACACTAATGTTAATAATTTAATAAACAAATTGTGAAAATTAAATATTGTCATTTACACTGTAATTAATATGAACATTTATTTCATTCATATCCATATCCATATATTCATTTAGTCCTTAATACTGCCTCGACTTTTTTCTTGATGAATAATTTGTGACATTTTTTTTTAATGTCACAAGGACGCAAACGAACAAGTTGGTCACCTGATGTGAAGTGATCACCCAGTTTGCGTATCTGAGTGTTTGCACGTAGAATATTATGCTATTTTTTTACAATAACTCGCAACTAGGTAGCGCTAGGTGTTATTAATTTTTATACTGTAATACTCGCTGTACCCGCGGATCCACACGCATTTTTTTTTAATTGTATTAAATAAATGTAAAAACATAAGAAGATGAACAATTACGGAAATGCTCTTTCAGAAACCTTTGTAAGAACCACACACACACCACCTAGTATATCATATAATGTCGTACATTAGATATGTGAATACTATGGGCGCTTTCAGTTTAGGCCGTTGGTATCGGACTGCTGCTATACGAGAGCAGGGGGTTAGCGCACTGCACACGGCCGGTTATGTTTTTCATACAAAATGTGTCGAATCGAAAACGGGCAATTACAGTCTGGCGGACGGATTGCAGGACAGAAACACCGCGAACACCATGTGCCTCTTTCACGATTTACTAGTGAGAAGGGCACATCCTCTTTTGCATTTTGTAAAATAAATAACTTTGCCTACTTTCTTATTATGGATGACACAAAAATAGAAACATTTATAGATGAAATGCAGGTCCGGCCCACTATATGAAACTCAAAATATGACGATTATTTTAATCGTATACAGAAAAAAAATTTGGAAAGAAAGGTATATGTGAAATATGTATAACAAATTTTAAAAATAGTTCTAAAAATAAATAAAAATAAAATAAATAAATAAAAATCTAAAAATTTTAAAAAACTAAAAAAAACACGCTTTCATAAAAAATCCTCCAAAAAACATAAAATAAAATTTAATAAATTTGGATTAAGAATAATGTAAATTAGAAATAAATGTATATTTTTGTAAAAA
>MU159145.1:295644-308052 GCA_015888305.1 Antheraea pernyi | reverse complement strand
CGGCGGGTGGGGTAGTTACATGGCTTGGCTTGGCTTCCGGTGGCAGCACTAGGCGGTAGTGCTTCCGGTGGGCAGTACCGTGGCGAGATACAATGTGCTTCCGGTTGTTATGGCGATACTTCCGGTGGCAGCACTAGGCATTACGTACGGTAGTGCTTCCGGTTGTTACACTATTCACGGTTATAAAGAAAATGTTCACAATGGACAAGCTTGGGGTGTAAGGGGTATCGAATAATATAATAAGACTTGAGACATCCAAGCCAACCTCACCTGCACGTGGTGCACCCTGCTGAATAATGAACGAGGCAATAGCGAAGGGGTGGTGGTAGCGTTTCATAACCTGACTGTGTCGCAACCACCATGTATAGGGTGAAAAAGCCCGTCATAGTGATTCGCTTCTGCGGATCGCGTTTCGGGATCAGTCTGTGCATATCCAGCTTTTTGTAGGCTAGCATGACAGTGGCGACCGGTGATGGGGAATGTCTCATTCGGTGGTCGCCATTGTTTTTGGATTGTACTGTGCTTACCATCAGGCGTAGTGCAGTCACTTTACCGTGTAACTATAAAAAAAAGCTTACATACTACTCTTATTCTAACTTATATACTAATCTTAATATAGCTTACATACCGATTTACGTCTCAGGACAACGTCCGCCGGGCCCGCTTGTAAATATATATATGTGTGTGTTATATATGACGTGTAACACGTATAACATATACATATATTAATTTTCTACAAATATTTAAATTTATTATGGGTTTTCATTGATAATACGATACGTAACTCTCTCTCTTTTTCCTTTGTTCATTGGCTTATATCTCCCTCTCAACTTCCGTTCGCCTCGCCCGTTCACATTTTTCGTAACGCTCTCGTCACGCATTCACCAGCTTACTCTCGAAGTCAAGCGTGCGTACAGTTTTATTTCAAAAAGAAAATAAGTCAGTAACCATAAGAATTAACTAAACATAATTTATTTTTGTTTTCTTTTTATCTTGCTTTAGAAAACTTTCTTAAGCATCCTCGTTCATCATTAATCCCCATTCTAAATTAAGGAGGCTATTATGAAAACAAAAATATTTATTGTTATAAATCTAACAAAAACTGTTTTATTTTCAACCTTATTATGAAGGTTACAAAAGTGAGGCTTCAAAGTAGGTCCAAATCCCGATTAGAATAATAACATAAACACATTAAACAAACGCACTTCCCGAAATGGATATGAAAATGTTATCGTCCCGGAAAAGTTTCCTTAGATGGCCAACCAACCCTCCGGCGTTTACAGTTAAACAGAGTTGAATGTCGCTCTGACACTGTTACATTTTCACACCAGTTCTATGAATACGAGAAGCAAGGGAACTTTTTCAGTATAATATTTTTACTATTGGTTGGGTATCAGATCGTTTTACTGTTACATAAATATGGAACTATGATTAAGTAAACACGATGTGATTATAAAATGTGTTCATTACTTTACTAGCTGCCGATACTTCGCACGATACTAACGAAGAAAATGAGACATATAGACAACTAGCGGGCCGGGTGCGGACGTTGTCCTTCCATGATAAAAAAAAAATTCAACCGCAGCGCCACCTACCGGTTTGTAGATGTAGATTGTGAATCTAAACCATTCTCGGATCCACTGGAACACGGACACAAAATTTCATCAAAATCGGTCCAACCGTTTAGGAGGAGTTCAGTGACATACGCACGTACAGAAGAAATTTATATATAAAGATGAAATGATAAAATAAAAAATTGGACGACTGAGCATAAAACTGTCAATTCTGCCAATATTTACAGTCACATTCGCTTTTTAATATGAAGAATGTTTAACCCAATATTTTCACGTAGAGTTTTTCAAATATTTTCTATCATACAAACCTGACAACTATACAGACAACAAAAAAGAATTCGCCAAATAGCTCAACCCGTTCTTAAGTCATGCGCTTACGTACATACTGTTAGATAATTGACTTTTATTTATAATAATTTTTAACAACACGTAAGAGTGACATTATTGTGCCCAGTAGTAATTATAATACAGTACAAGAACAGCGACATTAAATGAAAGATTAGCAATATATCGCAGGATCTATCTTGGAAGACAACGCTTAGCTGTATTGTTATGAGAAGTGAAGATAAACTATGTATTTACATATGCACATGTACATATTTACAATAAGCAATTGAATGGTTCAAGATGTCTGTTGTGAGTATTGACAAGAAAATTTTAAATGTTTAATAAATATTAACCTGCTTACAGAAACATAAAACTATTTTATAGAACACTCCATACTGTTTATATACGAAGCTACTAATTTACCTAAAAGCTTCTTATAAGCCCCGAGATACGAAAACAGTCTCAACGCCTTATTTTTAAATTTAAAGTGGGGAGCGCATCCATTAGGTATAATTATTTATCTTTCACTACAGTATATTAATACTGTTATCATGTATTAATAATTTTAATATTATGTTATTCTTTCAAAGCTATAAAGTTTCCGAAAATGTCCAAGATCTTTAAGTCACAAATCAATTATTTGGTCTACTATATATTTTAATGAATGAGAAAAAAAAATCTGTCGTTCATTCTATATACTAAATTATTGCACATAGCTCTATACATATCATGTGTTGTAATTCATTCTTGAGTTACAGCAAAAGCAGGTGGTAAAGCCACGCTGAAGCTATTATTGGTTTCGGCACGAATGGGTCGGCTCGCCCGGTAGTACCACCCTCTCATAGAAAACCGACGTGAAGTAACAGTGCTTGCATTGTTGCGTTTCGTTCGGTCAGTGAAAGCGCCGGAGGCCCACTTCCCATCCCCCTCCCAACTCCTCTCCTCCCCCCTCCTCACTCCCAACCTCTCTCCTCGTGTCCTCCGCCAAACACAGGCTGGCAACACATTAGCGACTCCCCTGGTGTTGCTAGTGTCTATGGACGGTGGTGATCACTTAACATCAGGTGACCCGCCAGTTCGTTTGCCTCCTATGACATAAAAAAAAACGGATATTATGTGAATATTCTCCGTTTTGCAATATCTATGTATACCAATTATCAATAAGAACGGCTAAATGTCGCTTTTATATCATCTTCAGTAAATATTCGTATGACAGTTTTTTTTTATATATATTTGTACGAAAAATTATTTATTTTATTTTTTAGATTAAGCAAAGACATTGATTATCCAGACAATAATGTAATAACACGAGTAAATATTCAGCAAATCTCATTGTATGAAAACTGAAAGTCAAAGGTGGCCACCCTTTACAACTTATTTCAAAAAGCCGACACAGGAATAACGTTGTTAACTTTATTTCTCTTTGTTTGTTATCCAGTATTTTTGCCGCGTGCCGATAACATTGTCAAGGGAGGCCCTTTCCCCTTAGGCTTTACGGAGATATGACGACAACAAAGTTCAATAAAAATATAATCTATTTTTGCGACCATTGAATAAGCCCATGTTTTTATTATAACTTAGTATTGCAGGCGGGATTTCTTTTAAAGAATATATTATACACTAAACTGTGCCCGCAACGTCGTCTGTGTGGAACCTGATGTACGAAACAATGACTACTAAAGTCGTCTGAATGTATTAAGATTAATTACTTGTCTCCCGTACTTAAGTCGCATCGCCATTAAAATTACAATAACTTTTTATAAACCAAACCGATTTTAATAGGACAAACACTAGATGTTACTCGAAGATATGCCTTATGACTTGCTTGAAAAGATTTAACCTGAACGTAGTACTTTAGCAGTAATGTGTGTTCTAACAAACGGACATACAGACATTTGTAATAATTATTGAAATATATTTTGAAGTAAAATTTACTTAGGCGCGACTATAACTGGACGACAATGCAACGGAAGTCCGTTACGGCAATATGGCGTCACGTTTCTGTACCACCCGTTTTTTAAATATTTTTGATTTTGCCAATAGATGATTTACTTATAAACACATCTATCAAAAAAAAATGAAAAAAATTAATAAAAGATATTAAATTGAATAATAATAAAATCATACCAGCAATTAATTATGTATATATGAGCGCGCGACCGTGCTGCCATCTCGTTTCAATGTAAGTATGTAACAAATTAAATCAAAGCATCATTATCTGTAGTGCCATCTATCAGCTAATTTGGAACTTAAATAACACAGGAAATGTTATTAGCAACTCTTTGTTATAAAGTAAATAAAATATGGAAAAGTACGAACAGATTGCTATGATTGATTGATTGATGTATGATTTTTTATACAAGTTGTTTTTGAATTGTACTCTGCTTATCATCAGGCACGGTGCAGTCATTTTGCCGTACTACTATAAAAAAAAAACTTCAATCGCGTGTGACGGTTACACGCACTCATTTTTATTACTTATTCATAGTCACCTGCCACAATTTTTTTCACAAAGATCTGAAAAGTACAGATACGTTATATTTTCATTCTTATTATATTATGTACGATGCTATAGAAAAAAGATTGTTAGTAAACATTGAATAATGCCATTATGTAAAAAATTGCAAAAGTTTCTAGTGATAAAAACATTTATCTTTCAAATATAAACATGTATTAATTACATATTTTATTTCTAAAATAATTTTGAAGTTATACATCTTTTGGCGCGTTAGGGAAAAATGATGAGGGTAAATTTTTACGATGCGCGCGCACACCGTCACGAAAAACCGACACCGTGATGTTATTACGATGCGCGAGCACACCGTCACGAACCCTGAAATTAACTATAGTCAACATTTTGTTTCTTTGTATTCGTTGTTTGAATTTCTTTGTATTAAAACTTTCAATGTATTAAATACCTTTTTTCTATTGTTAGTGTTGTTTTTTCTACAAACGTAGAATAAGGCGAAAGATATTTTTTTTATTTTGTTACGACAAATAAGTATGACTACTAACGTGTGTATTGTATACACACTTTTTTTTTATTATGTGAATTGTTAAACAAACATCTTTAGCGAAATCCAATTTCTTCATAATAATACATCTCCAGGAATACTGGGTTCATAAGCCTTTTCTCTTTGTTATATAAACAAGTATCTTCGTCTGGCAAAATTTGCTAACAAATATTCCCTTAGTGCCGATCCATTAGAAAATGAAAGAACATTTGCTTAGACGAAACAGGAGCTCAAATAACTTATTTTATATGTCACCCCGTTGATAATATAACAGGTACGCCCTAAAAGTCTTTATTTGAACAAATGGTGTTAATATTAGTTTAGGACTAATGATTCATTATCCACGGTCTACTAGGATTACTATACCTACTAAAATAACTAAACGATTCGGAAATTATAATGAATTTAATTTCAAATAACACAGAGCTCGAGTTTAAAATTTGCTCGAGTAAATTGAATACACAATGAATTACGATCCTTTCCATCGGAGGAGTTTCGAAATAGATAAATATTGTATTATTAAAGAGTTCGTTTGTGATAAGCTTCGTGCAAAATTCAACAGGCCTTACATTTATCAAATATTTACAAACGCCTTTTATTTATTTTATCTTTCTTTGTAATACTAATAATACATTTATAGATATTGTTTACATATCAGATAATACTTAATACCAGTGGGCGCCCAGAGGTCGACATTCGACCATAGTTCATTGATTTTTTTAAGTTTGAATTGTATTAGGGTTAATATCATTGTTGAATATAGAATGAAAAAGGGTAATTGGAACGTAAGAGTAAAATAATACATAAAGTCGAGCATTGCAACCTCCTTCACAACCTTTTTTGAAGTTCTTTATTGACAGATGTCAAAATGCCTTTTTTATTTACATGTGTGTATATGTTGTGTAAAATTGAAGCAGTAGTGTCAGTAATGCATATTTTAATTAATTTAATGTACTTCTAATGAATTTTATATAAAATAAATAGCTTTCTTCACTTCTCCTCCATATAAAGTTTAACTATGCCAAATTTCACGTTCATCTGTTCGCCCAATTCCGTTAAAAAGGGATACAAAATTTAGGCTTTACGTATTAATATATAGATAATAGTTTTCCATTACTTTTCAATGACCTCTACATCAAGGACAATACATCATACAACAAAGATTTACCATATAAATTATACACTACTGAGTAATTATATTTTATTTTAGGTCAGTGTTGTGGTAAGATGGAGGCTGGATTAATAGTAGTGCGGAATATAACATTAAATGCTTTTCATTTTGTCCTAAATAATTACTTTTAACACTGCATAACTTCTATAAATACTCAGACAATACAAGCAGAGCATTTCTAAGGATACATTTGTATATACATAATTAAAAAAAATATATTTTCGAAGCTATTTTCCTATGATATTATATTAAGGCTTATCCAAACAAATATGTTAGTTTCATTGGGTATTTAGAGTAGATAAAAACATTTAAAATAAATTCATATAAAATATCACAAATCTATAATTACGCGCACAATAAAAAATACTTTTTTGTATGATGGGAATTATGAAGCTTCTTTGATGAAGTAAAAATGTATAGTTCCAAAAGGTACATCGGAAAGTACATGTGTTTAAGTCGCTTGAATTCTTATCATGCGAAATTAATAAATATATAGTACCCGTCGAAGCAAAGGTAAGTCACTAGTGTTAAATAAGTATAATCCTGTAAATATACGAAGAAGCGCGTACTATGGTATCTTTTATATACGAAGAGAATATGCTGGTAGATTTCAATCTCGAAACAAACACGGACGTTTTCTGTTTTGGATTCTTACGTATAAGGGCATGATTCAAGTTCGTAAGAACAGGATGGATATTTCTGATATATTAATTTACGTTTGTGTTTACTTTGTTGAAAATCCAATATGTATTTATAATTTCCTCCTTCACTTTTTATTTAATTAACAGCCCATCTTGACTTAACTCGGGTGCAATATATTATTGTGTCGATATAAGTGTATAAGCGATTCAGAAACCCACGATCTGGTTCAGTTTTTTTACACATTGACATTAGCAATCAACCGCTGTTTCGTCTAAGCAAATGTTCTTTCATTTTCTAATGGATCGGCACTAAGGGAATATTTGTTAGCAAATTTTGCCAGACGAAGATACTTGTTTATATAACAAAGAACCCTTATGAACCCAGTATTCCTGGAGATGTATTATTATGAAGAAATTGGATTTCGCTAAAGATGTTTGTTTAACAATTCACATAATAAAAAAAAGTGTGTGTGTACTTATGTACACGCGTCAGAAGTTATACTTCTTTGGAGTAACAAGAAAAAAATCTTTTCAAAAATGTTATCTTTCGCCTTATTCTACGTTTGTAGAAAAAACGACACTAATAATAGAAAAAAGGTATTTCATACAGTGAATGTTTTAATACAAAGAAATGCAAACAACAAATACAAAGAAACAAAATGTTGACTATAGCTAACATCAGGGTGTCCGTTTTACGTGACGGGGTGCGCGCGCATCGTAAAAATTTACTCTTATAATTTTTCCCTAAAGTGCCAAAAGAAGTATAACTTCAAAAAGCTTTGTAAATGTCGTCAGACTTTTTTTTTATTACGCGTATTTTCATGTTTCTTATATATTCCAAACATTCAAGATATTCATTGAAAGAGCTATTAAAATTGTCATTAAATGCCCTGTATGACTAAAATATTTAATGGTCTAAACATTCATGTTACATTGTTAAAATTAGCTACACAAATAGCCTATTATTTTTTAATAATATGTAAACAATCAAAATGTATGCCGTGTGTTATACTTAGGGCATACGTTTATTTGTCCTCACGCGCTTTTTGGAAACATTTTTATAATATACAATTTCGTAGTACCTATATTGCTTTGTAGGTGGTAGAGCCACGCTGAAGCTATTACTACTTTCAGTATGAATGGGTCGGGTAGTACCACCCTCTCATAGAAAACGGACGTGAAGTAACAGTGCTTGCATTGTTGCGTTTCGTTCGGTCAGTGAGAACGCCGGAGGCCCAACTCCCCTCCCCCTCATCCTCCCCTCTTCCCCACTCCCCCTTCTCCCAAACACAGGCTGGCAACGCACTTGCGACTCCTCTGGTATCGCGAGTGTCTATGGACGGTGGTGATTACTTAACACCAGGTGACCCACCTGTTCTTTTGCCTCCTATGACGTAAAAAAAAAAAAAGACGTACCTCATAAGATTAAGGCAGTGTAAAATATAAAAAAAATATCTTTACGACTTGAATAATTTACGCCAACTTTGCTCTAATTACCATTATACTTCGCAGGCCGGCATGACAACGCAACCGGCGATAGATAGTTTTTCTCTCGGTAGCTGTCATTGTTTTCGCATTGTACTATGCTTACCATCAGGCACAGTGCAGTCACTTTGTCGTGCTACAATAAAAAAAAAAACACTAAATAATATCAAAATCTATTTCGTAGTTTAAAAGAACTAAACAAACACACAGAAATACGCGGTTAGCAACTTTGTTTTTTACTAGTTATTAAATTATTCTTGACTAACTTCTGCCCGCGACTTCGTCCGCGTAGGATAGTGACAACGCTAACACGCAACGGAAGCTCTGAAAAGGAAAGAAAATCGACTTTGAAACATTCTTCATTGGTACTCCGCTCCTATTGACCTAAGCGTGATGACATATAGCTTATAGCTCCCTCGATAAATGAGCTATGTAACACTAAAGAATTTTTCAAATCGGACCAGTAGTTCCTGCGATTAGCGCGTTCAACCAAACAAACAAACCCTCCAGCGTTATAATATTAGTATAGATTAATGTAGTAATTTCAATACTGTGTTTATTTATTACTAGCTGTGCCCGCGACTTCGTCCACGTGGAACCTGATGTACAAAACAATGACTAATAAAGTCATCTGAACGTATTTAGTCCGTTCCCTTATCTACTTTTCTCTCATAGTTAAGTCGCGGTGCCATTAAAATTACAATAACTTTTGATAAAGTTGATCGATTTTAATGAAACAAAGATTAAGTTACTCCCGAGGATATGCTTTATGATTTTTTTTTATGAGATTTTATTGTGACACTTCCAAATATTATCATTACATTCCAATCAAGTTGCAAAAAATCTTGACGTTAACATATTTTATACCTAAGCTCTCAACGTGCATCACTCCACCTTTTAATGAAAGCCGCATGAAAACTTGCTCAGTAGTTTTTTAGTTTATAACAAACAGCCAGAGAGACAGACGTGGCGGAGGAAGACTTTGTTTTATAATATGTACTGATGCTATTGTGTGTTTGTTTGTTATGCTTTCACGCCGTAACCACAGAACCGATCACCATGAAATTTTTCAAAGACGTTGTTATAACTAGAGAAAAGAAAATAGGAGTTACGTTGATGTGAGCGAAGTCACAAGTAAAATATATAATAAATTGGGGTTTTATATAAAATAATCATAATTATAAGAATATAATTACATACAATACGAAACAGCAGCCTGATGTGTATACCGTGTACAAACTATACCTTTTTTTTATGTCATAGGAGGCAAACGGGCAGGTGGGTCACTTAACGTTAAGTGATCTCCACCGTCCATAGACACTTTCAACACCAGGGGGATTGCAAGTGCGTTGCCAGCCTGTGTTAGAGGGGGGGAGGAAGGGAAGGGGAGAGGAGGAAGGTGAAGGAAGGTGGGAGTCCAGCGCTCTCACTGATCGAACGAAACGCAGCAATGCAAGCATTGTTACTTCACGTCGGTTTTCTGTGAGGAGTTGGTACTAACCCGGGCGAGCCGACCTATTCTTGCTGAACCCAGTAATAGCTTCAGCGTGGCTCTACCACCTACTAAATACCTGCGCAGCAAGTGCCAACTTGAACCAGTAAGCGTGCACCTATGACTGGGCATTGCTAATAGCATACACGCTATGGAGAATCGTGTACACCAGCTATATATACTCAACACGTGGCCCACCGAACCTTCGTAGTTGGCCCACTCGATGTTACTTTATTTTCAGTTATTTAAAATAGCACACACATCAGAAAAACTTTGAACACTCCGAGTAAATTAAATAAACCCCAGATAAGCCGACCGCGATGCGTTCCATTGAAAATAGAGTGAGAGGAACGAGCTAGACAACGGGAATGACAATCTCTTTCATATTTTCAGCTAAGAGCGCGTCTTTTGTTTGTCGATATTGTGCGCCGCTATTGTTAAAAAATTGTACTAAACAGGAGTTTTCAAAATTTGGTTGCCATTGCATTTTGCTTCATGATAACTTATATAGTTTGTAGTACGCGACACTATGAGTGAAACGTGTTTGTGGCCTCTTTAAAAAAAAAGGTTGAGTACCACTGGTCTACGTTATAGAAAACATCGTGGCGGAACGTGCTTACACTTTTTTTTCGCCGAGTCCCATCCGCACTATCCGTACTGTACGTAAAATCAATAAAATTGATTTTTTGCATTACGAATAAGATTCGTTTAACTGAAATCCAGACGTATTTGAAAATACTCCAAGTATTGATTATTGAAGTATAACTTCTTTACGCACGCTAAACTTGGGCAGCAAGCTGTTGAATGCGTGACGAAAGCGTTACGAAAAGTGTGATAGGGCGAGGCGAACGTAAGTTGAGAGAGAGATATAATTTAGTGAAGTTAGTCCATTGTAGGTAAAACCCATAATAAATTTTAATATTTGTACAAAATACTATATGTATATACATGTATATATTATAAATATATATACATACATATAGATGGAGATAAAAAAATTTTACTTCGGTAATATGGTCTAAAACACATTCGTTTTTTTATGAAATAACCCTCCTTAAGAACGGTTATTGTTTCAGTTTCTTCTTCAAATAAATTTTATGCTATAATCAATTTACAACAGTAACTTAAAAGGAGAGCAATTAAATTATATTATTTTAACACGTAGCCGAGTAAGAACAATTATAAGGCGTTATAAACCGGTGTACATGGAATACCCTAATATGTTAATTTCAAATCCTGGATAATCAACGCCGAGACTGAATGCCTTCGGGAATTTGAGATTGCGACGTTTGTGAACTTATCTCGTGTTCTCGTTAGCGGGTGGTGCGAGCCTGCTGAATACGTAAACGTGTCATTCATGATTAAGTAACCGTCGGCAACGTGACTGTTGACAAAAACATGCTCAGACAATCCCCCGACCCAATTGTTATGTGAAAAGTACATAAACAATGTAATATACGAAGTACGCGGTGGATATTTGTTTTGTTTCGACTACTGACAACGAAATTTTAACACTCGTCTCTCTCAAACAAAACAAACAATTTATCTCAATTATATTATTTAGTTCACGTTTTAGTATCTAAGTAAGGATAAGGCCACGGATAATGAGACATGTGAGATGGTGGTACTGCCCCGGGCGAGGCGACCCATTCATGCTGAAACTAGTAATAGCTACAGCGTGGCTCTACCACCTTCTTTAACATGTCTCAAGAAAACCGACGTGAAGTAACAGTGCTTGCATTGTTGCGTTTCGTTCGGTCAGTGAGAGCGCCGGATACCTACCTCCCCTCTCCTTTCCTCTCTCCTCTCCCTCTCCCTCCCCTAACCCCTCCCCCAAAGGGTGGCAACGCACTTGCAACTCCTGGGCCCACTTCCCATCCCCCTTCCCCGTCCCCTCTCCCCTCCCAAACACAGGCTGGCAGCGCACTTGCAACTCCTCTGGTGCTGCAAGTGTCTATGGACGGTGGTGAAGCATCAGGTGACCCATCTGTTCGTCTGCCTCCTTTTTTTTTTTTAACGTGGGGAAATCCCTTATGGATACGCCACCCTCCCGGGGGAGAGGGTGGGTTATGTCCGAGTCGCACGGACTAAAACCCCACGGTGTACCGACAGACCGTTTTGTGGGGGCGGCAAGGGATCGTTCAAGCTAATCAACCTTGTAGAGCCGCCCCCACGGTCCGCCCGGCGGAAGGTGGCCGCCGGGCTCCTACCTATAGAGGGACAGACCGGGTACACACCGGCTGCCCCCCCTCGTCCGCCGGCCCTCTCCGCCTCCTCCTTCTGCGAAACGAAACCACGATTCATGGCCGAAACCACGCTCGGCAGCGATAAGTCCATTCCCACCGCTTCCGCCAGAGTGCGGCGCTGCTCCCCCCACGCAGCACACTCAGACTGTGTGCTGCTTGGTATCTTCGACAGCGCCGCACTCGTGGCAGGCGGCGGTCGGCTCCCTGCGTGCGATCCCCTGGATATCCACTCCCGCAGGGCCTGGCGGACGAGCGGTTCGGAAGGTTTACCGTAGACGCCACCTTTCGACGGCGTCCCCCCTAAGACGCCGTCTCTCCGCCTCTACCTCCCTGGGAGCCGGAGGCTCCCCCCTTCGTTTCCTCGCCGCCGTGAACTCGTACACGGCGGCGAGAACTCCTGCCTCCAGCTCCCAGGGCAGGGAGCCGGCGAGCGTGAAAGCCGCCGCCGAGGACACCGT
>MU159145.1:280063-295480 GCA_015888305.1 Antheraea pernyi | reverse complement strand
GACTTGGCGGACGAGCGGTTCGGACGGTTTACCGTAGACGCCGTCCGCCCGGTCCTGCGGGAGTGGATGTCCAGGGAGTGGGGCTCCCTGACGTTCCGACTGGTGCAGGTACTCACCGGACACGGTTGTTTCGGGTGGTACCTGTACCGGATCGCACGCAGGGAGCCGACCACCGCCTGCCACGAGTGCGGCGCTGTCGAAGATACCGCACAGCACACTCTGTCTGAGTGTGCTACGTGGGGGGAGCAGCGCCGCATTCTGGCGGCGGCAGTGGGAACGGACTTATCGCTGCCGAGCGTGGTTTCGGCCATGGCCAAGTCCTGCTGCCACCTTTGGACGGCGTCTTATCTGAGACGCCGCCTCTCCGCTTCTACCTCCCTGGGAGCCGGAGGCTCCCCCCTTCTTTTCCTCGCCGCCGGCCGTGAGACGCCGTCTCTCCGCCTCTCCCTCCCTGGGAGCGGAGGCTCCCCCCTTCTTTTCCTTACCGCCGTGAACTCGTACACGGCGGCGAGAACTCCTGCCTCCAGCTCCCAGGGTAGGGAGCCGGCGAACGCACAGGCCGCCGCCGAGGACACCGACCGGTACGCCCGGATCGCCCTCAGTGCCACCGTGCGCTGCGCACTTCGCAGCGCACGCACGTTAGCGGCACTGAGGGCGTCGGCCCAGACCGGAGCCCCGTAGGCGGCCATTGCTCGCACGACTCCCATATAGAGTCTGCGGCACCCGGTCTCCCTAGGATAAAAAAAAATATATCATTTATATGGATATTTTACAACTTTTTGAATGTTTTACTTCTACTGCGTGTAAAATGCACACATGTTTTTTTTATTATAACAACAGTGTAATTCATGTAACCGTCATTAAAAAACGTATGTGGAAACATATTTGAAATTGTTTACAATCATCTTGGATTTTTTATTTTTCTTGTGGGAACAAAACTTTCATTGGTTCTCCAAAATTTTACCTTTGGAACCATATTGTCGTTTCTGTCAGTATTTATCATCATCATCATATATATTAATACGTAAAGCCTAAATTTTGTACCCCTTTTTAACGGAATTGCGCGAACGGATGAACGTGAAATTTGGCATAGTTAAAGTTTATATGGAGGAGAAGTGCAGAAAGCTATTTATTTTATATAAAATGCATTAGAAGTACATTAAATTAATTAAAATATGCATTACTCACACTACTGCTTCAATTTTACACAACATATACACACATGTAAATAAAAAAGACATTTTGACATTCGTCAATAATGGACTTCAAAAAAGGTTGCGGAAGGAAGCCTAAACTTTGTATCCCTTTTTGAGAGAAATGCGCGAACGGATGAACGTGAACTTTCATAGTTAAAGTTTATATGGAGGAGAAGTGCATAAAGCTATTTTTTTAATATAAACTGCATTACAAGTATATTAAATTAATTAAAATATACATTACTCACACTATTGTTCAAATTTTACACAACATATACATATGTAAATAAAAAAGACATCCGTCAATAATGGACTTCAAAAAGGGTTGCGAAGGAGGTTGCTATATAATTTTACAATAAAATAATTATTTTAAATATATAATAATATTTAAATCCATACCATACATTAGTACATAAATGATTAAGTAATAGTATTAAAAACATCTTTGTTTTGGATTCATCATTTGATTATATTGTGTATACATTACTTTTCCAAACGATGATACTGGGCATATCACTATTCCTCATAATATACAGACTACATTTAATTCAATATCACCTAGAAATACCACCCACCCATGGTGTCGTGTAAAATTAATTGAAAATTGTGTACCGAGTTGCGATCAATTTCTTTATTTTTGTTAAGTTACATTTACTTAGAATTTGAGAGCCTTACCACCTTATATAACCGCCTGTTTTTTTGTTTCAAATTTATAATTCATTTCAACTGTCCATTAGGCAAAGATTTGTTTAAATGTTTATATAACTTAAAAAAAGAGTGGCAAATAACTGTGAAGCCACGATGAAAACCTTTGATTATAGAAGCATAATAAAGTTCAAACTTTAAAAAATCAATGAACTATGGTCGAATGCGCCCACTAATTTATATAGATCTGTCAAATAAACATATATACATAACTAACTTTGCTCCTTTTACAGTGATCGGTCTGTAAATGAATTAATGACGTTGTCATTAATTATTCTTCGTACACTTTACACATCTCTGACACAGGAAAATATCACTTTATGCCTAACGATTCTAGATTGATTTTCTTGCTGTAATTTTAAGAACGGTTATAAATAATATCTATCGTTATCAACAAACCAGCTATCACTATCTTAAGTTTTTATTTTAAAAAACAATTTTACACTGTATAAACATATAAGATGGAACAATATATTCTACGTTTCAATTACTACATCTCTTTTATTGCTCAAAACAAGGGAATAACCGTTGATTTGTAAAACACAGCATTAATCTCATTTGTACCGTTTCATCAGGATTGTAATCTTTCAGATAAAACCATCATCTTTAATTTGAACAAACATGACCTGTTAGACCATAGCACTTTACAGTGTCATGAGCTAAAAGCGAGATAAAAGGTTCTGTTTCACATATAACTTGTCGGAGAATGTTCTAGGAGACACAAATATCGATTTACGGCAGTCTATGCAAGAGGCAATAAAGAAACACTCTGACTCTAACATAAAAATATACCATTTTGTATGCACTAAAGAAATAATGTGAAATATAAGTATTATGTAAAATATGTATAAGGTAAAAAAACAATAACTTTGGATGCGGCTGAAATGAAACTTTTTACGGCCCAAGAACTTAGAGGGTTATGTTTTCTTATATTTTTAAACTAGCGGTCCCGGCGGACGTTGTCGCTCCCTGATAATAAAAAAAAGTGTGCATGTACTTATGAACACGCGTTAGAAGTTATACTTCTTTGGCGTAACAAGTTAAAAATCTTTTCAAAAATTTTATCCTTCGCCTTATTCTACGTTTGTAGAAAACACGATACTAACAATAGAAAAAGTTGACTATAGTTAACTTCAGGGTGTCGGTTTTTCGTGATGGTGTGCACGTGCATCGTAAAAATGTACTCTCATCATTTTTCCCTAACGCGCCAAAAGATGTATAACTTCAAAAAATCTTTAAAAATTATATACCTATACTTTCCTCATGAATCAATTTATCTATTGGTGAAAACCGCATGAAAATCCGTTCTGTAGTTTTTGGGTTTATCGTGAACAGACAGATAGACAGACGCGGCAGGGGACGAAATTTAGATAACATTTTAATGGCATATGTATGTCATCCTGAAGCATATTGAACGATTCTGAGTATAACTCTCAGCTTGTTAGATTTAGTGACCTTGGTTAAAAAGCAATGCAAAGTTTGTCACTTAGTATATTATTTATTTGCGAACAGTGGAAGTCGGCGAAAAGTAGGTGTCTAGCGAGCGGAGTTTAGTAAAACGAAACGTATTCAAGATTTCCCTAAAGACCTATTAAATGTATACAGACAACACTTGAGTCGGAAAGGAAGTTACACGCGAAATATAAGTATTTAGATTTTTTTACTTTCTTTAATCTAATCTGAACCGCGTGACGTTTTGTTTTTATTAATTACTAGCCTCTGCTGTGCTTCGTCCGTGTGGAATAGTTATTTTGGGCTCACGCTAATACGCAGCGAAAGCTCTCAAAAGAAAAAAAAACGATTTTAAAACATTCTTCATTGGTTTTAGTGTGATGATTTATGGCCTATAGCCTTTCTCAATAAATTAGCTATCTGGAAGAATTTGAAAATCGGACCAGTAGTTCCTGAGATTAACGCGTTCAACCTACTAAACAAATAAACCCTCCATCTTCATAATATTAGTATATAGTATATTTTCTCTCGTACTTAACTCCAGCCGTCATTCAAATTATAATAACTTTTGACAGAGTGGACCTATTTTAATGAAACAAAGACTAAGTTACTCCTGAGGATATGTTTTATGATTTTCTTGCCGAGGTTTTATTGTATACTCACTACTTTACTAGCAGTGATTCGTGTTCATACAAACAGACAGACAGACATTTCTAAAAATGATTGAAACGTATTCTATTACTTATTCCTAGACACCTGCAACAATTTTTTTCACGACAATCGAATTGAATTCTAGGATTTCCATTTTAATTTATTAATCTACTATACTATTGACATATTCCTCTAAAAATTCTAACTAGTTTTATAAATACGAATCAGAGTTCCTTTTCTACGCTTTCTCGCCTTAACTACTCGACCAAGCATAATGAATAATATTTCGTATATAACTTGTCAAGGGTACAGAAACGGGCATAGGGCGGCATTTTACCTCCAAAAAAATGTACTGTTTCCAAGGAATAATATAAATACTTGAAACAGCAACAAATTCATCATTCCATGCCTCAGGGTCACTAAGACCAAAAACCACTTTTTTAGGTAATAATGTTAGGTTTTATAACAAAGTCGCAAAACACATTACCGATTTGCCGGATAGTGAGTTCAAGAACCATGTCAAGCGGGTTTTAATGTCTAAAGGGTGGATCAATATGTGAACGATTGTGACGTCTGAAAATGACGCCCCTCTCTGTGCATCCACGAAAAATGAATATAACTGTTGTTTAAAAATAAACATGAAGAGATAAATTAGATCGAGTTTCTTGCCGGTTCTTCTCGATGACTAAGTTGTTTTCTGAACCGGCTGTAGCTTTGACGTTCATAAGCGCCTCCTCAGAGCCTAAATTGAATAAACTATATTTTGATTCGATTTGCATAGGTCACATCTTCGTTAACCGACCAAAAGTTAGATAATTCATAAATTCTAAAAATATGTAATGTACGTTACGTTTAAAAACGTTGTAAAAGATTAAAAGAAACTATAAAAAAAAGTATGTAATTTTTTTCCATATTATTAATCATAGTCTTACATATAAGTTCTGCCAGTTTATAAGTTGACAAAACAACAACTCTCTTCTCAAGATAAATACAGAAAAAATAATCTAAAGTCATGAAGATGATATAGGTATTCACAGATATGTTGTTGATCTCCACAGTAACCTCAAAGCTGTCTTTGGGATCTGTACTTTCGAGAGGTGTAGTTTTGTGTATATAAGACTTTTTGAAAGTGTATTTATTTTTTCCGTATATTTTTTTTCAGTTAACCTTAGCCAAAATTGTCAGGCTCGAAATTCGTGTACGTGTTCATGAGGCACATATGATGGTAGGCATACGTGTCTCACCAACGTAAACACATAGGATCAGCTTAGCTCCCACGGATAGTTTAGATTGAAACACCTTATTGCACGCAAAGCAACAGCCTATGCTAAGGTCTGGCCACTTTGGAGTCCTTGTGCCAAAGTTAACAGCTATCAAAAATATTTTCCTGAAGATAAAGCCAAAAATCCCTCATTGCCACAATTAATAATAACTCCTTCTAGAATTAAACTGAATAATTATGACATCGATGTTAGTAGACGTCTAGAAGTGAATAGTTACTTTTTTATTACATTACTACTAAATATATTTAAAAAAATGACAAAATATTTTTTTTCAATATACATGTGCAATTTACAAATGATTTCAAGAGGTTAAGTTATTTCAGGCTACTTACTTGTATATAAAAAGTCCCTAAAATTATAAAGCCCCCAAAAAATCCCATCTCGCTTATTTACCCCCTAAATTCATACGTTGAGAACCCTGCATTGCACAAATTGCTATCTTGGATGAGTGCCTTAAGCTCTCGCCCAAACAGTGTAATGAAGCTATAGAGTCCCGTCAGGCCAATAGTTCGGAAAAAAACATAACATGAATATTTTTGTTATACAATAAACATTTCTAAATAGGCCCGTAAATATATGTAATAGAATAGGACTTGTTTGTTCATAAAAGATCTAAAGAAAGCAGTTGTCATACCTTCCTGTTTCTTATGGACTGTTTACTGAGGAGGTCAACATTTATCCGTCTTACTTTTATCTTACTCAGGGCAGCTTACCTACGCTATGTCATAGATCTACGAATATAGTTCGTTACTAACTTGTTCTTGGAACAAGGTAATCCTTTGTCTCCCTACTTATCTCTAGACGAAACGAACTAATTTATTAGTCAACAAACTTATACAATACGGACGGATGGCTGCCACAAGAGAGTGTCATTAACATAAAACTTTCACGTTTATAGCCGAGGGTCACGTCTGAATGTCTAAACATTGCGCCTAAACAATCCCTTCGAGACACGGTAGCTTTCAGATAAAAATATTACACATGCAGGACAAAATTGAATGAGTAATTCCTGTCCCTTTTAGGGATATAGCCGAGTTTCTTGCATAATTGGAGAGAACGAATATTAAATAGCTAGGCAAAATATTTGTATATAACGATATTATATGAACATATCCAGAAATTAAAACAGAAAATGAGCGTGTCAGTAACTCAATTAAGACTTAGTTATATATAAATATACATTCATGATTAACTGTATATATTTATAAATATATTTTTATATAATTTATACATTTATTATTTAAATCAGAAAGTTAGCTTTATTAAACATAAAACTGTAAGCGACTATTCCATAACAATAATTGTGTAGTATCGATTTACCTTTACATATAATTAAGTTAGTGGTATTATAAACTTCATAGTTAATTTCCTTTGTAAAAGAAGTAATATGTATACTAATCTAAATATTTAAACGATAAGGGAACGGATGCCATATACCTCGTTGCCAGAAAGAAAAGTTTCGCTTATCTTTGTGAAAATGATTTTATTATTTCGTGTGAATTACAAATTATATACAAATTAATAGTAGGCTGACATTAATTTTTAGAATGAATTTTAAATTATTTTTTCTTCCCTTAACAAGGCTTGCGGTAGGAATTAGCTGACAGAAATCGTCACGTAAAAAAGGACGTAGCGTCTCTCCATGTGACTTTGCTTGCGTGCAAGAATTGAAGTTCGAGCAGGCAAACATTGTGCGTTGTCGGTTGTATAAACCCAGTACTAAACGCGTGGAAAATTCATATAAAGCAAAACACATTTTCGAAATAAATCAGCTATACATAAGTAATCGATATCGTTGTTTTTAAGACTGGTTATATTTTAGAAATATTGGTACTATCTACATATACGTTTAAAATTTTATTGATACAATGTTTTTTCATCACGTAGACACTATTCAACAAATTTAAATTATGCTATGCAAAGAATTTATTAAACATCCTGATATAGCATGGG
Organism: Antheraea pernyi; assembly: GCA_015888305.1. Classification (NCBI taxonomy): domain Eukaryota; kingdom Metazoa; phylum Arthropoda; class Insecta; order Lepidoptera; family Saturniidae; genus Antheraea; species Antheraea pernyi. Next base: position 288,240 of record MU159145.1, on the reverse strand, counting down.
TACGCGATCAATATCTATATAGGATCATTACGAAACAAGTCTATATACTCGGTGATAAGCTAAACATATAAATAATATTGAAATGTATATTACTTCTCCAGGCTAATTTCTGAAACGGATAAAGCCATTTTGTACCGACTTTTACCTTTACTAAGGATTAGGAAACTTCTGATACTATTACTTTGTCTACATTTTTTATGCTTTATGATGTTGAGTTAGGAGTACTGATAGGGATTATAATATTATTAAAAAAAAAATCCACTTAGATCCCATCAAACAGCAAAATCCTTTTCACGAAAAAGTATAGTGCCCTTTAGTTATATGGTGTATAAAATAAGTACTTATTTATAACCGGACAGAATAACGATAGTATTATAAGTCTTACCGTAATTTAAATCTAAGTAAGTTTTACGACCATTTCTGCTCATAGGGTTACTTTGATAACACCGTATTTGCGTCACCCTAAACACTTGCCTAAACTTTCTTAACTAGTTTAATACTTGTCATAATAACATTAAAATATGCAGATGAACCTCGCCACAACAAATTATAATCTTAAAATGTTACGTGTACCTAATAACCAAAAAGAAACAAAAAGTTTAATGGGAGGACTTTGAAATTCTGATCGGCAATCTTCTTGATTGATGAAAAGTGGTGGGAGTAAACACTGTGTCGGGTAGAGTGTTGAAAACACCGGTTCTCGTCCAATCACCGAAGTTAAGCAACGCCGGGCGCGGTCAGTACTTGGATGGGTGACCGCCTGGGAACAAAGTGTGACGCTGGCTATTTGTTGTATTTTTTAATTAAAATATTTCCCTGTAATAATTAAATTTCACTTCTATCGTGTTTCTTTACGATATACCCTGTTTCTTTATAACGTATAAAATACAATGACGATAAATAACTATATAATAAGTTGACAATAACAAAATAGCATTTGTGTTAAGAGCTTTGAGTCAAGGTCTCATAACAGGTCTCCGTGATCATGCTGACCTTGATATCCATTCAGTAAGGGTTATACTGCTACTACTAGCTGTTCTAGATGTTCTAAGAAGTGAGTGACCCAATGATACAGAAATTTACACAATATAATAAATGCTTTCATAATTCGTTTTGATCGACTTACAAAAATTCCGATATGAGTCGTTACATTTCAAAACCAATTAAATCCAATTATAGCCGTTACTAATATTTTATGTTATTTTTGAAGATCTTCAAATTTTGTACATGTAAAATATGAAGATCATAAAAAAAAAACTAAAAAAAGTATGTCTTTACTTATGTACACTCGTTAGAAGTTATACTTCTATGGCGTAACATGATAAAAATCTTTTCAAAATTTTTATCTTTCGCCTTTATTAGACTAATAACGCATAGTGTCGATGCAGTCAGTAATGGCAATAAATACTTCGTAGATACTGTCACTATTTATTCGGCTAGAGCTTCGCCTTACAATACTTGGTACATATTAAGTGCCTAGATATCACTGACATCTTGCCTTTTAAAGGCCCATCTATATAAGTCAAAGCGATTACTATTTATACACAATTCCGAAAAATAATTTAAGTAACACAAAAATAATAAAGTATGAACAAATTAATGTTATTTAAGCTATACAACAATTTTATATAATTATCCTTATTTATGTATCTCTAATATGTTTCCTAATCTGTTTCGACATGTAGATCAGCGGCATCTTGCCTTTCATGGCCGAACTATGAAGTCAAAGAATATACTATTATTATTAATAATGGTTCAATTCTACATAATGATATCCATTCTTATTTAAGTATTATTAAAATCTATATAATAATAATTATTCTTATTTATGTATCTTTATTATGGTGGCGCTAGTTTCAATGTGTCTTTTAATATGGTGGCGCTAGTATCAATTTGTCTCACTAATATGGTGGCGCTAGTATCAATGTGTATCTCTAATATGTTGGCGCTAGTGTCGATGTATATTTATAATATGGTGGCGCTAATATCAATGTTCCGGTCGTGTTGTAGTCTCGTCTCTTGAATGTGATGCAGCGGCACCGGACGTGGGTGATAACACCTTATAGAAATCGTTTGTAGAAAAAACGACACTAACAATAGAAAAAAGGTATTTAATATATTGAAAGTTTTAATACAAAGAAATACAAACAACAAATACAAAGAAACAAAATGTTGACTATAGCTAACTTCAGGGTGTCAGTTTTTCGTGACGGTGTGCGCGTGCATCGTAAAAATTTACTCTCATCATTTTTCCCTAACGCGCCAAAAGAAGTATAACCTCAAAAACCTTATGGAAGGCACAATTTGAACTTCGTTCTCGATGTATACAAACTGGAAATCTTAAAACAATTAAACATGTTATATGAACGATTAAAATCACATGCACATGTAGTGATTTTATTTTAAAATTAAATCCGGGTCGTTATTGTATACAAAAGTCACATTGCTATGTTGCAATAAAATTTAATAAAACCATGTAGGTATATATCAGAAAAGCACGTTGTTGCGATTTTTTATCTTTACCTTTTACGTTTAAACAATTCAAGGTTATTATTTAAAATTTACAAGAAATATCTGCACAAATAAACTGTTAAGACCATTAAAAATTAAACATCATACTATATTTTATTATACTATCTTGTCTTTAGTATTTATTAAGAGCTTTGTCACGTAACGGTTTAATTACGTAACAAACAGGTAGATTATATAATGTCTTACTAGTTTAGTCTACACCAACCCTTATTTTCAGTTACCCTTTCGTTAGATACCAGGTAATGTTTTGTTGACAGATAAGACCGAGCCAAGTCGGGCTTCTGCCGCAGCGTAATTCAACGGCTTTGCGCACTACGTGCCTAAAGCTAAGACAGGACCGGAGCCAAGGATTCCAAGGGCTTAGTTCTCAATGCCTCTACAATTACAAATGTGTATATAAATGAATCTTGAGCACACATTAAAACATTGTAATTATTACCCATAAACATACAATGTAAATAGTAAATTATAAAATAACTATAAATTCTAAGAACAAACCTTACTCAATCCTGAGTGCAGCACCCGATTGGATATCATTTTAATGGACTCGTATGAAAACCACTATAAAATCCCAGAAGATGTGTGCATTTCGCTATACAGACCGGACACATTTCTTTTTTCTAGATACACAAAGCGCATTGTACTTGTGGAGCTTACTGTTCCATGAGAAACGAATATTCCTAAAGACCACGAGATATAGCTGAACAAGTATTACGACTTTGTAAATGAGTTGACTAAAACTGGTTATATTGTTAATCTATATGCCGTAGAAGTCAGAGCGGGAGGTATACCGGCAAAATCTCTCTATAACCTGCTGAAAGAACTTGGTCTGTCCAAAACTGGGGAAAACAAAAAGCAGGGAGAGAAATACGAGTAGTTAAGGTGAGTGTCGATGTACGTCGGAAAGGGGCCCCTTAAATCTACACCCGTGTCACAAGTTTTTTTTTTTTATGTCATAAGTGACAAACGGACAGGTGGGTCACTTGCTGTTAAGTGATCGCCGCCGTCCATGGACGCCAACAACACCAGAGGGGTCACAAGTGCGTTGCCACCCTGTGGGGGGAAGGGATTAGGGGAGGGAGAGGGAGAGAAGTAGAGGGGGGAGGTGGGTCTCCGGCGCTCTCACTGACCGAACGAAACGCAACAATGCAAGCACTATTACTTCATGTCGGTTTTCTATGAGAGGGTGGTACTCCCCCGGGCGAGCCGGTCCATTCATGCTGAAACCAGTAATAGTTTCAGCGTGGCTCTACCACCATAATAAACTCGGCAACTACTCGGAGATTCTCTCGCTGCCACGCGATAGACCCGGCACGTGCACGGTGGATCCTTAGAATGCTAAGAAGTACGTCTCATATTGGATCAGTGGTTAGCGTATTCGGAAACCGTTAGGATTCGATTCTATGTTGATCGATACCTTACGAATTAATCTGAGCTTTCGTTGAGGGAAACTATAGTATGACCGTAGAGCTCTAAGCCTGCCTGGCTAGCTATCACCCTTTTTTTTAACATGGGGAAATCCCTATGGATTCCCACCCTAGCTGGGCAGCTGAGGGCCCACCATGGTGCCTTCAAACACCTATAGGCCGGGGAGCAGGAGCTGCCAAACTGGCACTACGTCTACTCTCCAGCTGGCTAGCTATCACCTACAAATTGAAAATGTGTCGCCAAGCATCTATGGATGTGTACCGACAGCTGCACTCGAGAGCCAGTCCCCATCATTATTTAACATCAAAGTTGTGGTAAAACGCCAAAGTCAATTATGTGTTTAGCTGCAAAAATAACACTTTCAGCTCCTGATCGAAAGGTTGCTTTTCTATGTTACGAAAAGATACAATTATTATTAGTTCTTTTAAATCTCTCTGAACATAAAGTTCATGAATTTTTCACATGAACGTCACAAACTATATAGTTTTAATTTTAACAAGGAGCGATCGGTCCATTTGCTAATTTCCAATGTTTTCATTTCATAATAAAAATAGTGTTAATCTCAATTTCTCTTATAATAATTTCCAGAATGTAAACTACATATTATTCTTCTAAATAATTCTAAGTTGCACAAGATGTTAGTATCATTCCACATCACAAGTACCTACTTTCTTCCAGGCTTGATTGTTTTTTCTAATATGTAGTTGATTCCACCAAAGATTTAATCATTCGGTGTTGTACTCAAAAATGCATATGCAGCACTGTTAGCGTCTCTTTGGGTGACTTTTGAGAATTTCACCCTCCGTCTCTGCTATGCAAATTTTGCTATTTAGTATGTCTCACTACACTGTGATGAGATACATCGGGAACTCAAGATTGTATATAGTCGACAGCGTGCAATGGCAGCAGTCATCCGAACATAAGTACAGAATTACGTAATATAGGGAGCATAGTATAAGACATGGAGTTATAGTACTAAAATGTTGCATTAAAAAACGCTTACATTCAAAAAGATACTCGAATTACCATTCGATCTATTAAAACGCTTTTTAACGCGCATTAGATAAGGCCGCCCGTTCCGTTACTGAATATTTAATACCTCTGTTGATCTAACAATGTTCCGTACATTATTTACGAAGACACTGCTTTTTATTTATATAGCGTTTTTAACTTTATCGTTTGGACATAATGTAGCCTGATGTTGAATCAATACGTAGTCTAAGGTGGGAAAGACGTTAAATCTAAATACGGATTGACTTTCAAGTGCTGTTATCAGAATACGTATAGTTGCTTGGTGACAGATTTTCCACTTTTTTTAGGGGTTTTTATTCCAACGAACATCTCTTGTTGTTCATTCAGATGTTTAACTTGAGAATGATAGCTAACCACGCGGGCTTAGGAAAATCATTGCCACTATGAACTGGTGTTAATTATTTTACTAGTGGTCGTCCAGTGGGCTAAATTCAACCATAATTAATTAATTATTTAAGTTTTATTTATTTATTTATTTTAGGATCGTCAACATGACAATACATTAGTGATTATATAAAAAGTAGGACTATTGTAACACATTATAAATGTAGTCATATTTACAGACAACCACGGCTTGCTCCAACAATAAATTAAATATTAATAAAACAAAAGATTAAACTATTTTACATATAAAAAAAAAATTACATGATAATACAAAAACGAGAAGATTGAAACAGAAAGAGGAAATACTGAAAAAAATAAATTATAACTGTGTTTTGTGAAGAGACTGATATGTCTCTATCGTTGTTTTGAAATGATTTCGTTTAGTTGAGAAAATGTCGCATGTTTTATGGAGTGAGTTATATGACCTAGATATACTGTTGACCGGAGAGTAAAAGCCTAAATTAGTACATGAATGAGAAATATAAAATGGAACGTATTTATTAGATCTCGGAAGCTTAGTAGGAATATTAAATTTGAAGTGATTAGTAATTTGTGGACAGTCAATTTTGTCATTAAATATATTAAATAAAAACATAAGTTCCAACATCATTCTACATAAGTTACATTGTTATTGAAGTCTCCTTGCCAAAGAGAGTACAAATAGTGAATAGTGAAATATAGACATAAATAAAAGCTTCCACTCGTCGATGGGAAAGAAAGAAAAAATTAACTAAAGCTCTGTTAAACAAAAAATAATGAGAAACAGAGGGGGAAGATCTATTTATTCATTTAAAAAGAATTATATCTATAAAAAAGCATAACAAACTTCATGTATGTGGCATTATATTATTTTTTGTATATATAATAGCTAACCATATTAAAAAAAAAAAACAAAATTAATAATAAAAATTCTGATTACGTATCTGGTACTAACTGATAAAGCTTTGTCTGCTTATCTCACTTCGCCACTGGACCGTCTTCGTTCTGACGTAACACTTAAATTAAAAATCTTATACAGACAATAGAACTTGCTTTTCTTTTTTATCATTGAGCTTTAGATGGGAAATTTATTTCGCATTTTTTTATACGTTGTGACATTTCAATGTCTCTTGAGATTTAATTTAAAGATGACAGAAAGAATAATTTATTTCACAAAATAACTTTGCATAATACATACCTTTTTTTTTTTTTTAGACAGGGGGAAATCCTGCATAGGATTCCCTCACACTGCCGGGAGACAGTGTGAGGGTTATGTCGGACTCCTACCGACTAAAAACCCCTGTGCCGCCTTTGCGCGTAATTGGACCAGGGTACGGGCTCACGATTTGCATGCTCCGATGCCCTAGTCGCGCGCTTTGGTCGCCCGTTGGTGTTCGAACGGGGACCCTCGTCTCGAGGGAGAGGATCTCTCTCTCTCCTGCTTCATGTTGAAGCTGCGGCTAGCCGTGCTTCATCACCATGGGAACTCCTTTCTGTGGCAACAGACGCCCCCGCGTCTGTCACCTGGAGTAATAATAATAAATAATACATAATAATACATACCTAAATTTATTCACGTTATCACTGAACCCATTTTTTTGTAATCTATAAAATCGTAAAATTCATATTATTACTTGCATTCTTTAATTTTTTTTTAATTTATTATTATTTAGGGGTTGTTGACTCTAGTCATATCAGCCCCATCATAACCTAATTATACTAGCGTCAAAGCCTTTCGTACATCTTCTTTTACAAAGTCATGTCATTCATTTCACATACCATTCTAGCAACCTTTTGTTCATAATATAATCATAATTTTGTTCTAGATGAAAACAATTTTGAGTGCGTAACGAATGTATTATTACATATTTTTATTACACTAGTCGGCACGGGCGAACGTTGTCCCGCCCTGATAATAAAAATAATCCTTGAAGTTAGACATTTGTAGGCATTGTCAATCTCTACAACTTTTCTCTAGAACCCAATCATATATCTCTTATTGTTAAGGCAGCGTTTGTAAGAAACGTTTTCGTTCAACCGTTTATTCTCCGACTTACTTTGCAAATCCGACTTCCATAAAAAAGTCTTTCCATTATTTTTTTTCGAACTGACTACGCTATTGACCCAGCAGGGTCTTAACAGCTTCACCGGGCTACTAAGGTGAGCGCTTAAGGCACTCAGCCGATTTTATTTTGACAACTAGCTCAAGGGTGCGCGGAACACCTCGGCTTTGGCTAGGCATGTTGCCTGATACATGCAATTCGCGACCTAACTGAGCTTTTTTTTTTTTTTTTGAACGTGGGGAAATCCCTTATGGATACGCCACCCCCCCGGGGGAGAAGTTGGGTTATGTCCGACTCGCACAGACTAAAACCCCACGATGTACCGACAGACCGTTTTGTGGGGGCGGCAAGGGATCGAACAAGCTAATCAACCTTGTAGAGCCGACCCCACGGTCCGCCCGGCGGAAAGTGACCGCCGGGCTCCTACCTATAGAGGGACGGACCGGGTACACACCGGCTGACCCCCTCGTCCGCTGGACCTGTGCAATGAGGAGATGGGCCCCCCGGCCCATCCCCTCAGGTCCGGCTACGGTGGCAGGAGGAGTTGGGCGAAGCGCCTTCTCCTCCTGCCTGTCCTCCTACGGCCACTTTCAGGGTCTGCCTCGCGGGCCCTCTCCGCCTCCTCCTTCTGCGAGATGACCTCCTCGCAGAAGGAGGCCATCGCCCGCCACGCCTGTTCGCTGCCGAGCATGGCCGAAACCACGCTCGACAGCGATAAGTCCGCTCCCACGGCCACCGCCAGGATGCGGCGCTGCTCCC
>MU159145.1:218275-276398 GCA_015888305.1 Antheraea pernyi | reverse complement strand
TCCATTTTGGTTCCCACGAGTATGGGGGAAAAACTGTCCACCCAGGCAGTGCCCCCTGTACCTGGGTAAGCCTAGCGTAACCCGTCAAGAGAGTCGGCCGGTCCTCTGACGGGGGTCGCACTAGAGACTGATCTCCCATCAGCCATGCATCCTCTCGCGGTGCGCCGCCACTTAGGATTGGGGTAATTTTTTATAGAGGTTGTCTTCCTCACGGTCCGGGCGGTTAAGCCAAGACCCTCGGTTCCATTGGGGCCGCGAGACATGACCACGACACTCCAACTGGAATTACGAGATCGACGGTTGGAGGTAAGGCAAAATGCCCTACCAACACGCCCGACGGCAGTGCAAGTGCACCCCGGACCCGCCAGCGCCCCATCGTCGAGACGATGAGAGAATATAATTAACCCTTATATATATTTCGTATCGGATAATATTCTAAACTATTTCAGTTTGATAAGGGAAAAAAATAAAACCCTTTCACTTGCATGTGTAAGCGTGTATGCGTGCACGTGTGTGGAGGTGATATGTGTAATGTTGTCGCAGTGATATAGGATTTTGTGTCACTGTATTGCGCGAGCAGCGTACTCAAGGGCTCCACACCGAGGGAACGGACCTAGACTTGAGCTGCTGCCGAGGGGGGCCTAGTCTGGTGTGCGGGAGCGAAATTAAACCCCAGATCACGGCAGCGTGACCTGTGGTTACGCGGGCGTGGGCGTGAGTACGCTCTGTTTAGAGAGACAGGCTGGTACTGATCGTTCACTGCCGTTATTTCATCGGGAGGGTCGGTAAAACTATGTCGCGGACATCTTTTACAACGCGCAGCGTTTGGTACGGGTTCGTATTTTGCGGCGGATACTACTAACGGACTGCAAAGTCTTTCCATTTTTTGGGTTAATATATAGCTTATGATACACACAGGTAACGTGGCTTTCTATTGGTAAAAAAAATTTCAAAATCGGGTTAGGAGATCCAGAGATTACCCCCTACAACGTCACAAACTTTACCTATTTATAATATTATAGTATAGACTAGCAGCCGCTCGTAACTTTGTATGCGCTTGTATATTATAAATATAGTCAATATTAGAAATTTATTTAATTTGTAAAAACTATGAAACACGTCTTTTATACTTTCTAACGTGATTGCTAAATAGGTACCAAAATTTTCATGGATCTAGGTTCAAAAATTACGGATTTACATACAATTTTTCATCCCCTTTTTTATTACCTTTGGGGTTGAATATCCTTCCTTTAGTATTTATAGCGTAAAAGGAATCTGCATACAAATTTATAACACCTGTACTTTGGGTTGTACGTTGGTATGTCACTCAGTCAGGTATACTTTTATATTTACAGACAAAATATTCTAATGTATAATCACAAAAAGAATCATATGATTTTATACAAAATTTCAAAATTTGATCAACTTGCACGCAATAATATAATTAGAAACAACTTAACAACAAAGAACTATACAAAACTATAAAATACAAAGAAAGAACAAAAACTATAAAAATACAAAGAAAGAACAAAAGAAACGAGTTAAAGATGAGTTATAATTCGATATATATTTCATACTTCTTCTTCTTCTTCTTACCCTTATCCCACATAAGTAGGGTCGGTACAACATGTTTCTCATGTTGTGGTATATGATTTGGCTTAATTTTTACGATCGGCCGCCTGCCTGACATCAACCCTCCTTGGGATTATTTTGTTGTACCACTGTATTTATGATTATTCGATCTTAGTTACGAAGTCTGATGGGCTCTTTTAGCTTTACAATTTTTCGTTCCGGTTAAAAACGAAGTTCCTCAAGATTATGGTATGCTTGCCATATTGCCATATATATGAAATATATATTTCATACTATCATATTATAATTCAATGACAAATTCTTGTTACCACTTTTGTGGTGCCGCTTATTAAGTTACTTAAACAATAACAGAAGCTAAAAAGCACACATAATATTGGTATTATGGTTATAAATCATTAAAAGAAACTCGAATGTATCCGGTACTATATTAGTGAACCTTAACTGGCTTGTTTTTAATAATTTGTGTTTCTTTTTATTTTACAGCCGGTTACGTACTTGCAAAAATATTGAATCTACAGACGAGAAACTCGTTCTTGAGGTCGAACATAGATCCGTGTCAGTAAATAAAGTTCCACACATATAAACACGAGTCCAATCGGCATACACGTATCTTAAAGACAATACGATGAGAAAATTAATTCTAATCACTCTTTGTGTGTACATTTTCACAGTAGTCAGTTCTTTAGAATTTGACAGTAAATACAACTATGATTACTACGATTCGAAAGATGACAGTGAGGTTGAAAAATCAAAGGGAGAGTCTCACTATGGACAGGATGTTCAAAAACCCAAATACGATATAAAAGATGCACCAAAATTATTTGAAAAATTTGTAAAAGATTATAGCAAACATTATAAAAGCGAAGATGATTATCGGAAACATTATGCAAATTTTGTGAAGAATTTAAAAGATATTATTAGACTGAATAAAGATACAAGAGGATCATCGTCTGATATTAATATGTTTGCAGATTTAGACGAAGATGAATTGTCTGCTTTTACCGGAATCACTTTTTAAAATGTAAGTATTCTTTATATTTTGTTAAAGTACAGTAGATTCAAGGTAATAGAATCCTTTCCAGACCCTACAAATGTGGTTAAAGTTCTACGTATTTCACACAGTACATAATAAGTATATTAGTATAAATACGAAATGCAATATAATAGATTCTAACTACACTTCTACATATATGTAGAAATTAATGTTGGTATATATAGTTGAGATTAATAAACACGAACACAATTTATTTGTCAAATTGAACATGTTGATATATTTAAATATTTCTGAATTGACACTTATTATAAGAGGGTTTTGGAATTGTGATCGGTAATCTTTTTGTGTAACAAATAATGGTGGAGTAGACACTGTGACGTCTAGAGTGTTGAAAACACAGGTTCTCGTCTGATCACCAAAGTTAAGCAACGTCGAGCGCGGTCAGTACTTGGACGGGTGACCGCCTAGGAACACCGCATGACGTATGCTTTTTATTGACTTTTTTAAATTGAAAGGTTTCCTTGTACTATAAAAGTCTCACTTCAATCGTGTATCTTTACGACATATACTGTTTTTTTTTTTCATGGAGTGTTTTTATGTTACACAACGTGTTACAAAGCGCCACTAAATGACGCCACGATGCGTCAACTTATATGCTGTACAACCGACCGCTATAAAAAGTGACATGCGTAAATATTTGTACACAGAAAATAAATTTGCACTATCATTAACACATTAAAAACACTTAAGAACATCTAAGAATGCGCACGAAGCCGTGAGCCCAACTGGTAATAATATAAATGCAAATCTAGCTTTGTCTGTATTTTAGCATTTCATGACTAAATTTCAGAATCAATCACTACGAAATTTAGCATAGGAGTAGCTGCTGACTTGGAATAGGACATAGACCTACTTTTTATTATGAATATTTATGAGGAAAGAGAGTGAAGAGAGGGTTTTATCAATGTAGTCGGAAATAGATTGCTTCAATAGGGACTCTGGTTAAAATGTTTAACGTATAAAAAACAATACACGACTAAAATATTAGCCTTAAATGGTTTTACTATATTAAAATGTACACTGATTAGGTAATCATATAGAAAGACACCTAGACAAAATCGCGTGAAATAGCTAGTTCATAATAATCCAAATCTTACTCATCCTAACTCTTAATTCTAACAATATTACAAATGCGCAAGGGTGTTTTTTATTTGTTACGCTTTCAAGCCTTACTGAATCGATCTACGTGAAATTTTGCATGCACGTTCTTAGGGGTACCCGAAGGAAAGATCAGATCTACATCAAAGCGAGTCAAACCGCTGGCAAATGCTGTTCGCTATATTTCAGATTGTGTCAGGTAGAATGATGATAACACTGGTTCTTATCCGATTTCCGACGTTGCGCGCGGTTGGTACTTAGACGGGTTCTCCTTCGCGCTCTCGTGAAGAAGGGCCACTCATTCGATCCCGCACATAAGTCGCGCTTCTTCCGGTAGCATCTCGAGCCTAGGCTGTGCCCGGAGGGAGCCTTTGAGCTGTTACTAGCGCGACACATTCACTCACCTACATCACTTGTACACACATCAGATCACCTCACATACTCGCACACATTACACACATGATGGAAGGGTTTCCTTTTTTCCCTTATTCGAACTGAATCGAGTAGTTTAGTTTGTTTTCACATCCGATATATATGTAAGCGTTTGTGAATCATGCAATTTCAATCGTATGATATATGTATGAATAGCTTAGAATAGTTTAGCTAGGTCAGATCTGGCATATTGACAACAGCCCAAGCCGAGGTTTGCAGTGCACCTTTGAGCTAGGGTTCTGAATAAAATCGACTGAGCGCCTTAAGCGTTCGCCTTAGTAGTTCGGTGAAACTGTAAAGGCCCGACCAGGCCAATAGCGTATTCAGTTCGAAAAAAAAACTTAGATGGGTGACCGCATGATATTGGCTTTGTGTTGTTTTTTTTACTATTTCCCTGTAATACAAAAGTTTCACTTCTATCGTGAGTCTTTAAGAGCCACCCTGTTTTTTATCTAAAGGGTATCCTCAGGCCAGGTTTTAATATATATAGAGGTAGAGGATATTTCCACAACATGCCTCCCTAGACTATCCTCCTAGGTAGGGTGGGTATAGGGTAGGAAATCACTGGCTTGCCTACTTTCAAAGTAGACTTGACCAGGGGTTAAGTAGGAGTAGGGCGTACAGTTAGGGTTCCGGGTTAGGCTAGGGCTGGTTAGGTAAGGGGGGGGCTGTTAGACTTAGGGGTAGTTAGGTTGGAGGGGTCTTGGGGAGGCCAGAACGAGAAGTAAACCTTGGTAAAAAAAAATTGCGGGGCGGTGGCGGAGCGGCATAGCCTCTCCGCTGCTGGCCGAACCCAGGGGGAAAGGGGCGGGGGCCCTGGACTTCCATTGCACGGGTTTGGCGGGCTGGGAGGCAGTCTCGCAACCGGGCTGCGTCAGTCGGGTGTGGCGTGGGAAACGCCTGCCACTGGGGGTGTTGCGGAACTTGCTAACGCAACCCCGGGACACTCCCATAGGGCGGCGTTGGTTGTCGTGGAGTTTTAGCTGGTTAAAGTCGCCGTATGGCACCACCCCTGCGTGGCATCACAAAGGCTGGTGGTCGGTTCAGTTCAGGCTCTCCCCCGAGGGGGAATCTTGGTGATCCATGATGGATTTTCTCTCCACGTTAAAAAAGAAAAAAAGGTTTTAATATATACAAGTTATGGCGTTAAATGTAAATTTAAGTCAACAAAGCGAATATCGGTACATTATGTTTCAATATTGTACCTAAACCATATTGATTATATACTATTATAAACAATTATTTAGTACAAAAAATACTAAAACAATAAATCATGTAAAGATCAAAATAACCTTATTAATAAGGAACTTCACAATAATTTTGTTCTTAACGAGAACGATGTGGGCCATAACTAAAATTATTAAAAAATCCACTATAATTTCCTTTATCGTATTTCAAACAAATAATACTCATATTTTGTACTTAATTAACTACAATAATAACCGCCTCTCGCAATGGCAGAATCTCGACCCTAGGGAATGAATAAGATTAATCACGCACGGCCGGCTTGCTTTATGTATTTTTTTATTAATTACCAATCTATTCTATACATATAAGAATGTAAATCTAATGTGTCTGTTACTTTTTAGATTATTGTGAATAAGTAATAAAATACATTTCAATCAATTTTAGAAATGTTTGTATATCTGTGTAATTATTTGAACACGCATCACTGCTAAAGTACTGCGTTCACGATCAAAACTCACTAAGAAAAAGCATAAAGCATATCCTCGAATGACATATACTCTTGGTTTCATTAATATCGGATCATCCTTAAAAATTTACTGTAATTTTAATAACGACGCGACTTAAGTACGAGGGAAAAGTATATGAGTAAATGGAGTTAATATGTTCAGATGATTTATTAATCACTATTTTTTGTATTTCCACGCGGACAGAGTTACGGGCACAGCTAGTTTACCAATAAAAACGCGAATCTATAATTGACCTTTGCTTGAAAATCTCGTGACGTTACAAAAAATACTACGCTTTATGTGATAATAGCACATGTAATTTATGTGTATTCAAGGTGGCCATGGATTCAATGTACTATAGCGTGTCGTAATAAAAGACATAATTATGGCATAGGAAAATAACTATGTGATATCAGCGTCCTTACTGTTTATATCGGTTTTTAATATGCATATAAATTAATGCTTAATTGTTATTAATTTTTCATTGAGTATGCATAAGGGCTATAACTACAAGATTACCTTCAGTCCAGAGAGAGTTCCGCGTTTTATGCAATAGGCGTTTTCGAGTCTTTACTATATTTTGTATACATATGTGTGATATAAAAAAAAAATTATATGTATCTATTTTAAAACGATGAATACCTCTCGTGTACAAAATAAAAATATTTAAATAACAATATTGACAATCCATAAACTCTATCAAGTGCGATATAAATTATAATTTACGTGTACTAAAATTTAATCGAAATCAGTGGATGAATCCTTTTGAAAATATATTTTGTAGATTTTTATTGTCATTTTTTATTTCCTTTCCTTCAATATAGATTGTAAAGAATATATTTTACGACAAAAAGTAATAATGATAATTTTTATAGACTATCGAATTTCAGGTATACTTCTTGTGTACAAAATTAAATTAAAGTCCATTGAAGTTAAATAACACTTTGATTGTTAATAATACATTTTTTATGAAATTTTAAGGTATTATTTATAATTTTTATAGCCTGACAATTCACGAACGACATATACTTCCCGTGTAATTTTTTTATACTACGTCGGTAGCAAACAAGCATGCGGGCCGCCTGATGAAAAGCGGTCACCGCAGCCTATGGACGCCTGTAACATCAGAAGCGTTACATGCGCGTTGCTGACCCTTAATAAAATTCAATTTATTCGTTCAAACCATTTTTGAGGTATATCCAGACATATTTTCCCTTTACAATTCAATAATAATTAAGGAATATATTATCAAAACTCGCGTCCCCCTTTGTATTTCTACCAGATAAAGTAGACATGTGTTCAGAACCTTCATTACTACATATTATAAAACAAAGTCCTCTGCCAGGTTTGTCTGTCTGTTCGCGATAGACTCACCCAATATTGAACGGATTTTCATGCGATTTTCACTAGTAGATAAAGTGATTCATGAGGAAGGTTTAGGTATATCATTTGTCAATTTTTTTATTAATAGGACGGAAGCCTTTCGCTGGGCCTCTATTGATTAAAAATGAAGTGATGATGCGTTATTGTTTTCGTGTTTGATCTAGCATTATTTTATTAAGTATGTAATTTAGCGTAATCTTTATTGCGAAATGTGTGCACTGATGGTTGTATATTGTGCTTACATTTTATCAACATGAATATTGTGTATTAATAGATTCAGTCAGTCTACTATCAGAAATATGTTATTTTAATATTTGAAATATTTATATTGCCTATAACCTACAAACACTTATGTTGAAAGGCGGAAATGTAGTTTTATGTTTACTCCACACTTAACAATCCCTGGTAGAATAATACAGACTAATTTAATCACAGTCGCAATTTATAACGTAATTCATTTTAGATTTATTTATAAATTGATATGAAACTGTTTTGACTTGTGGTATATTTGAGTTACGTATTTCAGATTGCAGAGTCAGTTAAGTGGAAACTGCTGTAACGGCACATATGTAATTACTTTTTCCGGTTGCTATCAAAAAGTTTTAAACATATTTTTATTATTTTTCATCCAAGTAAATTGGGAACACACATTCATTTTAATTGATAAATAGAGTTTTATGAAATACTAGAATAGAATTTGCCAGCGCCTTTTGTTTACGTGTTTTTCGGGATATCTGCTATAAACTGCCTATTCCAGAAGTTGAGGCGTGAAAAGGTAATATTACATATATTATTATTCCAATGGTATAATTTTAATAGTCGATACTCGCGATTTTATTATCATGGAAATAGTTTTATGTGAACTACGCATTCGGTCTGTCTTAAATGTAGGCTCTCTTTAACTTTTTTAATTATACTACTGTATCTACTACTGAACGCGTTAAACCTTACTACACGTAAACCCAGTTAAATTTTAGAATAGCTGGTTAATTACTTGGAGTTTAGAAATCTCATCAAAATCGGTTTAGTGGTTGTTGGGATTAAACCCGACAAAAACAGACACTTCAATAATATATATGTATGTATAGATGAGATAATATTACGATTTAGTGCGGATAAAATAAATCTTTCCTAAATTGAAACCTTAATTAAACCTTACTTACCTATTTGGTTTTTATAACTCAAATATTACGATGAACAATCCTTACTTTTCATGGTATGTCCTGTACTTGCTCTAAAGTTTTAGTAATCCATTATTATACCGATATCCAACGATATATTTTTTACGAATCTGCTTTTATAGAAATAATTAATTTATAATTGGTATTATCAGACTATACTCTAAACCTACAAAATTTATAGAGAAATAATTTTTAACCAAAAATATCTCAAAGATTTGATTAAAAACACGAAAAGGTTCATTTTAATTTTCATCAAATCCTGATTATACAGTACAGAGGTCACAAGTAACCGAACGGCTGCTAACTGGGTCTCATTAATAATGCCGAAAGAATTTTGCATAGGGACCTTTTCTGCTTGTCGGAAGGGTCGACATAAGGCGGCATAATGAATTAAATTAGGTCCCACTGATAACCTCTCCGCGCAATCTCGGGTCTGGTATTAGAGACCGTTAACAAAAGTCAAGGTGTGCTAGATAAGGCGTTTATAAATAACTCTGTAAAGTTAAACTTATTTATAGATCATTCGTATTTTATTTGAGATCACAAAAAAATTCATTCCTATTATTTAAAGATATTCTTGAATCCATTTTATGAAATTAAAATCACATAGAAAATTCAAATCAAAAGTTACAATTCTACCTATCTCAATAGAGAAATGACGTGATGAATACGTGAATATAGAATATTGTTTACAAACATAACAAATCGTTAATAATTTTGAAACCCTTTTTTGTACTTGACACTAGCAAACATTTTACTAACAAAGTTAATTAGTTATCTCCTAGACTTTGTTCTGTTCTAAT
This sequence comes from Antheraea pernyi, assembly GCA_015888305.1. Lineage (NCBI taxonomy): Eukaryota > Metazoa > Arthropoda > Insecta > Lepidoptera > Saturniidae > Antheraea > Antheraea pernyi. The sequence continues at coordinate 267,160 of MU159145.1, read as the reverse complement.
CAAGAACCTCATTAAAAATTTAATTATTTAAATTTAATTCAATCCTTCCAACGCCTTTGGCTCTTTCCTTGTGCGCTCTTTATGAGAACATAGTATGCCTCACTAAATCATATTTTGTATGCAATTATCTTTAACAATAATACATTTAGTTTTAACTTGTAACAAAAGACCCGTTTGGTTCCAAACCGACGTTTCCGTCGCTCCGTACAATGTACATGTACAGTACGTTATAAATGAGCTACAGTACCATAAAGACCCAATAAAATTCTACAAATAAAAAAATGTATACTTGAATCTATACAATAAAATATAAACAAAACTTTAAACAAGTATACCTTTTTTGTGGTTGTTTTAAATACCAATTAATTTCTCTATACGTCCTGTTGAACCAAGGTTATACAAGTACATCAAGACACGTTTCATCACAATTATACCTGTTGGCTACAAACAAGTTGTCTTGTTTGTTATTGGATATCAATTTCAATATTTCTTTAGATAAAATATTGTTTTATTTTAATATATACCCGTATAACAATCAACACGTCATTGCTGTATCTAGAAATAACTTGAAACAGTTTTTCTTTTTCATTTATCCATCTGTCTTTTCTCATTGATATATCCTCATTAGTGTTTATTCTAGTTTTATGTTACTCCACTCATATTTGTTCTTGTTTATGTTACATTTTACCTTCTTTTTTGTTGATTACCTCTTGTTTTCCTAAGTTTTATATCATTTTCACCAGGATTTATGACTTTCTTTTATGTTTAAATATGTTAAAAGTGCTAAGTAGTTACATTACATTGTACCTACAATATCCTTTAAAAACAAATTATATTATTTATCTACCATAAAATAATAGCTTTGATTTAAATGTTAACGTTTTTATTCATTCTCATATTTGGCGAAACTTAATATTCTAACAATTATATTACCTATACTAGCATCTGCTCTCGAGTTCGCATACGTTTTATATGCAGTAATGCTTTTGGATCCGTTAATTAATTTATTAATTTGTCGATTTTACCGACCGCAATCATAACTATTTCTTAAAGTGCTATCAATAGTTTTAATAAGCTATGAAGTTTGGAATTATATATACGTCCCGTGTATAAAATTTTATAAAAATTGGTTGAGGTAGAAAAAAATTGATACGTTCAAGTATTTTAATTATCATTCTTTTAGTATACACTAATATATATATAGTATTATGTATATAGTATAGTATTATTACTAAATAAAATTATGGCTATTAAATTTTGAATTATACGTATATCCTTCCCGTGTACAAAATTGGTTGATCATAAAAACGATTATTTTCATTGCTTTGTTTTACGGCTTCGGAATTTGAAAAAAAAGGAAACAAACAAAATTACAGAATTAATTAATATACTCAATTACACTATGTTCTTGTAGGTATTCTAGTCTATGGGTTTCTTCATATTTTTCTTCTTCTATGATAGGCACAAAAAAATTCAGCATGATTTAAACGTATTTATATTCTATACGACGACAACAAACTCACCACAGGCGTTTCTATTAGTTTTTAGGTCTTAACAACTTCACCGGACTACTAAGGCGAGCTCTTAAGGCACTCAAACGATTTTATTTTGACAACTAGCTCAAGGGTGCACGGCACACTTCGGCTTGGTTTGTTGTCAGATTCATACAATTCGCGACCTAACTGAGGTTACCTAAGCTAAGCCAATATTCATAATTATATGAGTTATTGAAATATATATGTGTACCAAGCATACATACCTCAATAACTCTTACATATATGTATTTTGTTGCCGGATATTTTTTCTAAACAAGTTTCCATTAGTAAATTATATTCTATATGTATTTATCGGCCACGACTAGTTAACAGTTTGATGTGTCTGTCGTAATCATTAATACCAGACTAGGTCCCCCTCGGCAGCTGCTCAAGCCTAGGCGTTCCCTCGGCATGGAGCCCTTGAGTACGCTGCTCGCGCGATACAGTGACACAAAATCTTACAACACTACAACAACATTACACATATCACCTTCACACACGTGCACACACACATGCTTACACATGAAAGTGGAAGAGTTTTTATTTTTGTTTTTCCCTTATTGAACTGAAACAGTTTAGAAAAATTATCCAACACAAAATACATACAAGAGTTGTTGAGGTATGTATGCTTGGTACACATATATGTTTCAATAACTCATATAAGTATGAATATGTAGCTAAGCTTAGGTTAGCTCAGATAGGTCGCGAATTGCATGAATCAGGCAACAGCCCAAGCCGAGGTGTGCTGCGCACCCTTGAGCTAGTTGTCAAAATAAAATCGGCTGAGTGCCTTAAGCGCTCGCCTTAGTAGTCCGGTGATGCTGTTAAGACCTAGCTAGGTCAATAGCGTAGTCAGTTTGAAAAATAAATAAATAATCATTAATAATTGTATATAATAGCTGTTAGTCTTCCCTAAAATATGTCAATCCTAGTAAACAACTAGCATACTCTTAAGATGTACAATATAATTAATTTATTCATTTTCCATATTTAGCATAAAATGTGTATTTTTGTAATTTTATTTGCATAACAGACAGAAAATAGATATATTCTTACTAATAACGGATAATAAGAAATTCAGTGTTCCAGATTATGTCGAACTAATTTATCATAATTCGATAAAATGGGACATGGCCTTGGTTATGTCAGTCAAGCAGTCCGTATACCAAGACTTAGAGCGTAACGCTTCCTCATTAATTTATTTTATGATATGTGTTTCTACATTGAATTAATACTATAAACAAGAAAGCTTGTGAAGAAAGATCGATGTTTTTAGACAATTTTAGATCCCCATAGTAATACTTTTACTTTGTTTTGTATAAAACTCTTTAAGATATCATGTGCAAGCCTGAACTTACAGCTTTATTCCGAGCGGCCAAAAAGATTGACGAGGACTTTACTTCAATCATTTCCTTTATATTAAAATAAAAGATTAGAATATTTTTTGTTTTATTATTTTAGGAAACTTTAGTGTAGCGGAAAGTGTAAGTGTGAACGTGTGTTTGGGGTGTAAGGGGTGTCGAATAACATCTAAGACTTGAGACATCCAAGCCAACCTCACCTGCACGTGGTGCACCGTGCTGAATAACGAACGAGGCAATGGTGATAGCGGGGTGGTAGGGTTCTACAGCCTGACTGGGTCGCAACCACCATGTATATGGCGAAAAAGCCCATCATCAGTTTCGGGATCAGCCTGTGCATATCCAGCTTTTCGCAGGCCGGCATGACAGCGGCGACCGGCGATGGATAGTATGTCACTCGATGGTCGTTATTGTTTTTGGATTGTACTGTGCTTACCAGGCACAATGCAGTCATTTTGCCGTGCTACAATAAAAAAAAAAGTGACCAAATATGGCATAGTATCCCTAGTATGGAATAACAGCATTTCTTTAAAACTGAAAATAACACACGCAATAAATAATGATTGACTTGTATCTTTCTATCCCCATTTGCGCGTGCAAGTTGTAGCATGTCAGTCGAGGAGCCCTTTCCTTATTGTGACAATGTTTTGTTTTGTCGCTACCGCATACCTTTCTGAGGTATGTAAAGAATACATGTTTTTCGTACAAAAAGTGCACATAGTATTGTTTTTTCTAACTTCTAAAAATCGTTTAAATGTAATTTTGTAGGTTTTAGACGTGTTTGATTGTATTACTTTTTTTAAATATAAAAATATGAATTTTAGTTTGGAGTTGTTGGAAAATCCAAATATGGACGGATCACAGTATCCAATTATGGACTATTCCATAATTAGCTGTCATATGTATCAGCTGACTTGAAGATTTTAATAATTATACATTTTTCATGTTTTACCAGAATGGTGGGCATCGATTTAAAGACAAAGTGAAAAGAATGGAATTCAGAAAATATGACGGTAGCTATAAAATTTGTAAGAGAGACAAAATGGGTTACTAAAGAGCTGCAAAACACTTTGATGTGATGAGATCTTCCTTGTTTCAATTATGCCAAAAAGACGAATGATCCCCAGAAGAAATATATTTTCTGTGGTATACTATTTTGAATGATACTCATAGGGAAACATGAATCAGATTCGTCACGTAATTTATATACTCACGTAAATCTGAGCACATAAAAATAGCACTGTTTTAGCGAGAGTCTTTGTGATTTTTGCAAATAATTTGAATTCCTTTCTATATTATACTTAAGTTTTAAAAGAGTCTCATATAAGTTGAGGTTAATTTTCAATAGTATCTATAGTATTCCATATTTGGGGTACCTATTCCATATTTAGGTACCTTCATCATTAACTCGTTTTTGAAAAAATTTCTTAATTATAACTAACCAATATAACCAACAATTGTTACAAAACAAAGTGCAATTAAATAGTTCATAATCATTACTACAAAAAGTTTTTTGTCTATTTGTGCAAATTATGCGTAAAAAACAAAATGGTATTCCTATATTTGGTCACTTTCCTCTATTATTCAAAGTTATTTATTATGCCCTATTAATAATAAAAAGGCAAATAGCATGTACTTCCCGTGTACAAATGTATCGTGTCCATCAAAGTCAGGTGAGATGACAAACAATTTTAAATATTTTGCAATTGTATTTGACAATCTCTAAAAGCATTGTTAAATTGGCATTACTATTACTATCAGGACATTTTTGTTCACCGGTTTTTTTTTTTGACAAAATGTGAAAATGTTTTTTATAAATTTTTACAGTCTATCAACTTGTAAATAATATGTAGAAAATTTCATCACAATCGGTTGAAAAACAATCCCCCTTTCTTACAATTTCTAAAAGTATTTTTCACAGTTGCTGATCAATTGATGATCGACATAAGCTTCCCTACTACAAAATTTTATATAAGTCACTTAAACCCATTTTGAAATAAATCTGAACATACAGACAGATAAAAGATTAAAGTCATATTCGTAATCAGTGGCCTTTATGTATATCATACATATATTATATAATGACATTATAAGTAAAAAGGTGTAGGTAGATACGTTACCTACATGACATTTAGACAAAACAAATGGCACGATAACGCACACATATATAAAGTTATATTGTAACGCCACACTATCCAAGATAAAATGTGGAAGTAAGATGACATATTCTTAATATCGGTGGTGAAAAAGAAATAGTTATATGTTGCTCAGATACGGGCGGGTTGACGGGGCAGCCGTCAAAAATTAGATAGCCAAGTTTTAACAAGGCGCTGTCGAAGCACTTATGACGTATCTACAGCTTTTTAGGTATAATATCATTGTATGTCACTTTGCCAGTGTCACGGCAAAAACAGTAGTCGTTAGCTTTTACTCTTGGCTTCGCTCGCGCGAATATAGATATGACATATCTCTCGAAAATTTTAATTTGTCAGATTGGAAAGTACCTTATGACTTTTTTCATATACCTGAAATAGTTTTTTTTTATTCTCCAACTGACTACGCTATTGACCTAGCAAGGTCTTAACAGCTTCACCGGACTACTAAGGCGAGCGCTTGAGGCGCTCAGCCGATTTTATTTGACATCTAGCTCAAGGGTGCACGGATCTCGGCTTGGGCTGTTGCCTGACTCATGGAATTTGCGACCTATCTGAGCTAAGCTAAGCTATATTCATACTTATATGAGTTATTGAAACATATATGTGTACCAAGCATACATACCTCAACAACTCTTATATGTATTTTGTGTCGGATAATTTACCTGACATCGTGTATGCAATATTTTATGAAGATCGTCTTAGTAATTGAGACTTGAAAGCGTAACGAATGAACAAATTACAAAATTACGAATTACGAAATTACAAAATTTCGGAAAAAAAATGACAAAACTTTAGATTTATTAATATCGACTATTCACTAAATATATTCATTAAACATAAAGGAATTGTTGAACTCAGGGTAATTTTAAATGAAATATAAGCTTTAAAATGCATAGTTAACAACTGAGTATACAAAGATATAGGATTGGTATATATTATTAAGTATCACAAACGGCTTTTCGACCGCCATTGAAGAGGGAGTCCCGGTTTCATTTTCAGAATTTATGTGAAAGTTTTTGTTCTGTTTTGTTCCCAGGAATGAAGGCGGACGCAGAAGGGTCACAGCGTTTTGTGAATTTAATTAAAGATTTCATTATAAATGAAGCGTTTGTCTTATGGTGTTTTATTGTTCTTAAAATAATAGCCCCAGTTTCAGATGAATATAATTCCGAGCTCTTAAAATTCAATGTAACGTTGTAAAACTAAGCCCAGTCGCAGATATATGGGTATATGACCGCTATATTAGTTAATATGTTTTGTAACATATGTTACAAATAACTGAAGGAGTATAAACATTTTCTCTATACACAAAAGCTTCATTTTAGCTATGAGTATTATTTTTATTTTGCATTCATAAAATGGCATAGGCGTATTTTTATATCTTCCATGTATTTCCAAATAGGTACTCACGCAATTCTGTCTTGTAAAACATAATAAAAAAATGAATTTGTATTTGATGATTCAATGAATGTTTAAATGGCTAGTGTTCTGTTCAAAGAAGTTCGAAAGGTCTTATCTTCGTCGCACTGTGAAGATGTGGAATTGCTCCCTTCCTCATATGATATGGGGTCCTTCAAACGAGGCGTGAAGAGGCATGACAGCGACGACTGCCGTTGCTATTTACAACCGACAGTCGCCCATATTTATAGACTGTATTATACTTTCCATCATGAAGAGTGCAATCACTTTACCGAACCAATTTAAAAAATTAAATTAAAAAAATAGGAATATTTAACTTAGCGTTTGATCATAATCTTACCTGATGTTAAATTGCAATATGGTTTAAAATGGTAACAAATTAAACCCACAAAGAGACTGATTCTCAATGGTTGGTGCCAGAACACACCTAAACGTGCTTAGCGACAGATTTTCAACTTGTGAGTGATAGTTAACCGCCTGTGCAATAGAAAAAAAAACCATCTTGATATAGTTTCCTCGCGACACACCTTCACACAGAACTCTGGCTTATTTGAATCTACAGAATTCGACGTGGTGTCCGAAATGAAGAAGAGTCGTAGTAGGTAGCATCAAAATTTTAAAAATTTGAAATTATAACTAATTTTGTACTTTCTTTCATACACACATCTCCAAAGTCTATTTTGTGCAATAAACCTCGTGCAACTAGATGGTAAAAAAAAATAAAGTCGTAAATACCTCAGTGTTCTTATAAATTTTCCTAAAAATGTTTTTTTATATCATAGAAGGCAAATGAACAGGTGGACCACCTGATGTTAGAGGATTCGCAAGTGCGTTGCAAGCCTGTGTTTTTGCCAGCAGCCAGTTGGGTAACCAGCGCTCTCACTGACCGAACGAAACGCAACAATGCAAGCAATGTTACTTCACGTCGGTGCTGTGAGAGGGTGGTACTACCCCAGACGAGCCGACCCATTCATGCTGAAACCAGTAATAGCTTCAGCGTGGCTCTACCACCTAATTTACGTTATTTACAAATAGGTTTACTTTATTTGATAGCCAGGTGTCCACAAAAAATTCTTTATAACAACATATCTGTTAGAATTTCGTACTGTTAAAAGTCAAATAATGGAGCAAATAAACTGAATGCTTAAACATCAATTAGCCGTTTGTACGTTCGCGAGAGAAAAGGAGTTACAACGTTATTGTAATGAACGTACCACAATAACAAACAATACTTATTACTTCATATACTGATCTATAAATAGTTACTGGCTTAATTTCAAATTTATTAAATTCAAACAATATTTATATTGTTTAACTCCAATTTCATTTACACTAAATAAATATATTCAATTTACTCTTTACTGTTATATGTTAGTGTATATAGTTTAGCAAATATTTCTATGTTTCACAATTTAAGCAAGCGCTTCGAATATACGAAAGTTTACATTTTGGTGAGTAATAAATATAATGAATAAGAATGTCCTTTATATTATATTTATTAGTACAAAGCCGTTACGAGTAACTATATAAAATAAAATAATCATATGAGAGAAATATTACAAAATTTTATCTATAATACAAGTTACCATAATGTCAAAGAAACATTTTAAACAAAGTTCGAGGCCAAATATATTATATCTCATCTCCGATTCAGCTTATAACAATGTAAAAACATGTTTAGCAAGTTTACTGTACCATTATACCATATGTAGGTAGTGCTTCTAAAGTTGCATCTATAAAAAGAAATATGCAAATAACCGTTTTGATATAGGAATATGCGGCGACAAAAACGTAAAATATATAGTTTTCATCGAAGATTGACATTAAAATATTTGCTATTTCTTTCATGTGATGATACAAAACACGCCAAATATTAATGTTAAAAATGTTATAGCTAACACTGGTCTGCAAAAACATACGTTTCCACCTCCTTAAAATGTATGTTTATATTGGCTCTTTGATTATATATGTACACTAGCATACCCAGCAGAGTTGTTCCGCCCTGATAATAAAAAAAATTTGAAAAATGATATACCGAAACCTTCCTCGTGAATCACTCTACCTACAGGTGAAAACCGCATGAAAATCCGGTCAATTGTTTTGGAGTTCATCGTGAACAGACAGATAGACCAACGTGGCATAGAACTTGGTTTTACAGTATGCAGTGATGACTAGATATCGCATCGCTTTCAGACAGGCGCCATCTATGTGGGTGTAGACGAAGTACCAGTCGGCAGCTCCCGCTCCCCGGCCAATAGGTGTGAGAAGGCGCTATGGGGCTTTAGTCCGTGCAAGTCGGACATACCGCACCCTCAGCTGCCCGGCTAGGATGGGTATCCGTAGGGATTTCCCCATGTAAAAAAAGTCATCTATGCGACCGACGAAAAAAAAAACTAGTGTGCTAAATGCATCTTCGTACATACAGCTCAGATGTACTACTATGCCCCTTTGGGTATGCTAAATTAAAATCTTTTCATTTAAAATGTAGGGATTTCATTGTTAATAAAATAAAGAATAGAGTTATAAAAAAACGATGTTTTTTCATGTTTTCTCATTGTAACTTCAGGGACAATTGGGAAATTATTTCGTTGCGCAGTACGGATATGACGGTATGGTAAGCTTTATTCGTTACGGAGGTCACATGATAATTCAACTGGAAGATTAACACAGGAATTTTAGAATTCTTGAATACAAATACTTCGAGAGTATTTCTTCGTTATATTTACCTCGATGTATATTCGGTCAATTGATAAAAATGTTTTATAATGGGCTGGGAATGTGGAACTCCGTTGTTTTGTCAAGTGGGTTTTAGTGTCAAAAGGCTATTATAGAGTGGATCAATATGTGAACGATGGTGATGTCTGGAATTGACTCATCTCTGTGCATCCATTAAAAACGATTGTGAGATTTACTATTATATATAATATATTATTATTGTAAATATTATATATATTTGTTAAAAAGATAAACCAAACCGAGTTTCTTGTCGGTTCTTCTCGATGACTGGGTTGTTTTCCGAACCGGTGGTAGTATTGACGTTCATGAGTGCCTTCTTAGGGCCTAAATTGAATAAAGTGATTTTGATTTGATTTGATTTACATAAAACCATCAAATTAGTCGTAAAATATTATTTATTAAAGAAAAAGCTTTATATATCAATAATTTGCCTAATGAACACATCGCAAACAACTATTCTTATAAGTGCAGTGCACTCTATTATATTGAAAAATATTACAGCCAATCGTAGGGCCGACATAGTGGTCGAGTAGCTTGACCGGAAAATATCGATTCGATGTCCACAGGTTAAAAAAACCCCGGCATATACTATCGAATTTCTTTTAATTTTGTATATACCTTTGATTGTATTATTTACATATACTTTATTCATTTATTTATTATTATGCATATAGTCTAATAAATTTACTAATATAAATTAGATCACACATCGTAAATAAATACAAACCCTAGAAACATTTTTATAGTACCAACCATCGTAATAGAGAAAATGTAGAACGGTGAATTTCTTTCAGTTTGAAATCGTCAATACATCTTGGACTAGTATGGTGATTACGCCTCGGATAGAGTGCCCTTTATACCGTTATGCACCGTCCTCGCTGTGACTCTTACGTGTGACACGAGGGAGAGAATGGATTGTGTCCGACTCGCACGGACTAAAACCCCACGGTGTACCGACCGGCCGTGTTTGTTCTGGCGGCAAGGGATCGTACTAGCTACTCAACCTTGGATAGCCGCCCCAACGGCCCGCCCGGCGGAAGGTGATCGCCAGGCTCCTGCCTACCAGGGATACCAGCTGCCTCCACTCGTCAGCCAGACTTGTGCAATATTGAGACGGCCTACGGACCCCGTACGGATACATTGGCGGGAGGAGGTGGGCGAATTGCCTTCGCGGGCCCTCTCCGCTGCCTCCTTCTGGAATTTGGCCTTAATATAATAGAACTTTTGGTATTATAACACAGTATTAATTTCACTAGAATATTGTTTTTTTATCCTAGCACAGCAAAGTGACTGTACTGTGCCTGATGGTGAGCACAGTACAATCCAAAAGCAACGGAGACCACCGAGAGACACGCTATCCCTCACCGGTCGCCACTGTCATGCCGGCCTGCATTAAATATAGGATACTTTATATTTTGTGTAGGTTTTCCATAGGTAGGTAACTTATTTATTTTTTAATATGTAAACTTACTATTATACTTAACTATGCCGAGTAGATATAGTAAGATTATATGACATAGTGATCTGTCACAAGTTGTGTATGTTGTATTGTAAATAGTGTGAATTAGAATTAACATGTAGCATTAATTGCGTGTTGTCTCAAAACCTCCCTAGAATGTTACAAGAAACTAAGCCACACTAGTATTTCTGTATTTTATAAACAATATTAATATTTTTACATTTCCCACTATTCAAAGACATAATACACAGTTGATAATTTTTCAAGAAATAATACTAAGTTAACGAATAATCTTTAAAGATTAAAGATTTTGTGTATAGATATATAGATTGGCCATTCCGCTTTCGCACGGGTGTACTAACGAACAACCAAATCTATGAACCAAATCATCTCTTTGCAGTACGACTCTCAGTATAAGTATCTTATCTATGCAGTACGACCATGTATTGAAATGAAATGGCAACTGAACTGTCAGTGCTGTCAATATTTTTGAAGAAATCTCTTTTATCTTACTCACTTTTTATATGGACAATTATTGTTATCGTTACATGATAACAAACAAACATTATCTAACTATGGATAATCGTAAAAAGGGAAGCACTTTACCTTTCAGTAACTAAAAGACAAGTTACACATAACGACAATTCGAAATTACAATTATAATGTTAGACTGCACGTTATAATTACCACTTCAATTTTTATAATCGATCGTCATTGTAAATTCATCTATGAGATTAGTCATTATAAACAACCATAAGAAAAACAAAAGAACTATATTTTCATAAGAAGAATAGCATAACTAATTTATGCTATTCTTCTAATACTATAAATTATATAAAAATGAAAGTTATAATTGATTTTTCAAATATAGTTGCAACTATCATTGTTCTATGTAGTCCGGTGAAGCTGTTAAGGCCTCGATTGGTCAATAGCATAGTCAGTTCGAAAAAAAAATCATTGTTCTATAATATATCTCTATTATTATTATAAAATAAATCATAAATTGATAAAAAATAGCAACCTACTCATTAGCAGAATAATCGATCAGAGCTTTGAAAATATTTTTGTAAAATAACACAACACGTAAATCATTATAACTTATAGTTGCTATATTATAAATAATAAAATAACTGTTTGGAAACTAATTCGCTCCAATGTTGCCAGATCTACAGCGTATTAATAAATCTGCTTATTTTTAGTAGTAACGGAATTTTGTATACTTAGTGAAGTTTCCTAAACATTTAATTTTTTTAAATAGTATTTTGAAATATATATAGAAAGAAATAAATACTTTATTGTTGGAACAACCATACAATTAAATTAAATTACACAAACTAATTAGACAGAAAAAAAACCATTTTAAAAATGAAAAATAGATGTCCAACAATTGACGAACCTGCAAAAATCTGCAATACTATAAGTAGTACTGCAGCGCTGATTTTCGATGGGAGCCTATATATGATGACAAACGGACGTTATCGTTAATACAAAATTTGAAACGAACAAAGAAATAACACAGACACACGTAACACGTCACGGATGGTCATACTAAAGAGAAATAACTACTGTAACCACAAATTTAGGATAAAACAAAACAAATATAAATGTATACGGAAAAAAAAATTAAAAATAAATAAACAGAGCTTAAAATACATACTGAATACATTATACGTCACCTTAATTACTGAGTTTGAAATTGCAATAGATAATGCTTATATGAGAGTTTAAAGCTAAGTTTATTCTTTTTGGGTCGACATGGCGGTGGGATGTTGTTCCAACAATGAGTGGCGGCATATTTAAATGACCCTCTGGAAGCGGTAGTTCTATGGAGAGGTATCGATAATGGATTAGTCATGGTGCGAGAACATGAAAAATACCTGTGCTTATCTTGTCTCCACTCTAACTTGTCATACAGATATTTTGGGTTTTTGGTTTTAATCAGTCCAAAAAGTAACGTGGCCATATGTAACTTGCGTCGTGCCGCCATTTTTAAGAATGGTCATTCAAAAATGGTGTAATATGCCCACGGCGCGGGACATCGAAGCAAAATCTGGCACAAGCATTCTGCACACGCTGGATGGAATGATCAGTACGCGATAATAAACTAGGACCATACACTGTATCACAGTAATTAAGTCTTGATAGAACTAGACTGTCAACAAGTAGCTTCTTCAATGTGATACTAAAATACTGTCTAAAACGATACAAAACTTTTAACCTATAGAAGCAGTTGTTGCAGTATATCCAAAAGTACCAACAGTTTTTCAATAATCATTGAGCTTACAAATATAACAAAAGTAAATTATAAGAATTACACAGTATTACATGACATGTTTCTAAAGAATATTGTATTTTCCATTTTTTACAGCATTAATGACCTAATAGATTTGTGGATGTTATACAAAAAAATAAATTTTGTCTCCTGTTTAGAATAAACATATGAAACTTGATTGCTAAATTATTAAAAGTCCTTTTAAACTTTTTTATTCGATCCCAAGTGCGTGATTGACAATTCCTACACTCTGTTAATTCCGAAATACCGTATACCTCTCGTGTAGAAAATTTAATCAAAATCAACTGATACTATAACTATAATAACATTTTCATTACGGATTTTCGAAATATTTTTGACAGATATAATATTTTATGCATTGAGGATTGATATAAGTTTCTGATGTACAACATTTCATAAAACTCGGCCAAGCCATTTTTGAACTTAGTCTGGACTTACCAACAATCTAGCAATATTTCCTTAACGTCTTATCCGTGATCAATCTTCTTTGTTATAGATTATAATATATATTAAAAATAAATATGTGTGTAGACAGAATTACTATACATCCATTTATACCTATACATGATGTGTATACAAATACGTTTTGTAAACAATATAAATTTCAATGAAAGGATACTAAAAATGTTTTGTACACCAAAACAGAGTTAACAGTTCATATAATTCAACAGTACAATATGTAACTAATTTTATTGATAAGCAGTGGTCGTTTTATCAAATAACATCTGGCAACATTAGTTCAGTAAGTTATTGATGTTTTGTTAGATGTTTTGACATTTTGGTTATCTCTAAAAATTACGTTAATTTATATTTTTTGTCATGTACTCGTCCAATAACTGATTGGCGTATCGATAGTTATGATGAATTTTTGTTAAATGGCTCATAATACTTTATGGTACTAAACCCAAATAGTTCCAGCTGTTATAAACACAATTTCCCACTGGTAAGCAATTATTTATTTGATAACTCTATTATAAATTAAAATAAAGTATTTATCATTTACTAACAACATTTTGTAGATAATTAAATGCGTATATTTATTAATTAATTGAAGGATATGCATATTTATAGACTTTTACATGAATGTAACAGTAACTAAAAAATTGGTATTCCATTTATTTTAAAAACAATTGTAAAATAAAACTTTTTTTAAAACCCCTCGAGTATTGAAAACCATAAGGCTTTAAGCTCCATACAAACGAAGACCTTACGATGCACAGGTCAGCAAACATTTTGGCAGTATAAGTTTTCAAAAATACTGGATTTATTACAAGATTTGAATAATAGGAAATTATGTAATGTAAAATTACAATTTGTTTATAAAATGTATTATTAAATTATTCTTTCATTCCTAAGAACTTTTTTTTACTTAACCATGAAGTTTACAATTTATTTATTGTATTTATACTTTTAGGTTAGAAAAAATATTTTACATTAAATACTTAATTAAATAAATATTAAATTATTATAATATAAATATATCAAATGAAATATTAAATAATTTAGACAAATGAATATGATAGCAGTAGTTTTTGGGCACTTAACATTACTATTGTCTTCTCTATTTATTTCATATAAAACTTATTGTAAGAAAATATACTAAGACCTAGCTAAAGGGTATACCCAAGACTAAAACAAAATCTATACCAATCAATTCAGTTGTCCTAAACATACTAAAACAAAAACAATTGCTTATATATTCTGCAAGGATAGCAGTTTTTTTTATAAAATACACAGCAAACACAATAGTTATGACTATTAAAAATTACTATTCTAAAAATGAATTGATATTCATATTTTAAAAAGGCACAAATATCATGTCTTAAGAGTCTTTCTCCTATAGTAGCACTTTTTGTACTAATGAGCCATACAATAAGATTGTTACAATATAAGCAGAAACCAATGAAATTCATAAACTATAATTACACTTTTAAAATAAAGGTAAATATCAATAATTTATACTTATTACTTTGTAAAATAAATTTTCAAAAATGATTTACAAATAAATACAATTACATACAATTACATTTTATTTCAAGGTATTATAAAATAATGAACACAAAATGAAGACTTATAATAACTAAAAATTATAATGATATTTGATGAGCACTGCTTACTCACTCTTCTTGTTCTTTCTTCATAAAGGAGCAAACCTTTAAAATAAATGTGTGAATTGCTATTCTGTTAATTTGATATTAATTTTATTTAATACCTACAGCTTGAACAATGGTTGCTCTTCATATACAGAGGACCTATAACATTACAAAATTATGTTTTTGTTTTATAAAATAGAATATGAAAATCGTAAGTAAAATACGCAAAACTATGTGTCGCAATACTCTGTACAACATATAAATAGGGAAATTTTTGTAATGATCTACTGTAAACGACACTCATAAAGAAATCACATGTAAAGCAAGTATTGTATTACAAATCGATGTTTGTGTACACAGTGAACTGTATTAAACTTAGATAAAACCAATTTGAATTATGGTAGTGTATACAGTTATTGATACAAATGAAAAAGCATTTTTTATAACATAAAGTTAGTATATAATAACATAAAGTTATAACACAACATAAACACAAAATAATTACTCCTACACTCATAAATAACTCCACATTCTTGCAGAAAACTGTCAATGCGTCACGTGATGTTGCTACAAAGAATTATTGGCTATACAATAGTCGCTAATCGAAAATAAGAAAAATACGAAATATATTTTAAATTAGCTATAATTATTTATGAAAATAATTATAAATATGTGATAATATAAAAGCTATATAATTTTCATATAATTAAATATATTATTGTGACCATAGATTTATAGACTTATAGGACTACATAGGGTAGGTACACGTACTAAATGTCTTTGCCGAAAGGCGGGAAATTTAAAAACTTTAAAAAAAACTTGTGGGACGTTTTCATCCCATTCGAAAGGCAAAAGGCTAACTTATTTTGCTGTTCTAAAATATTTCCTCATCACATTTATTTATTTTTAAAACTGTATTTTATTGATAAGAACATATTTTACTTTCAACAGAAAATATAAAGGTGCCAATGTGAATAACAGCAGGGATGAAGACTGTTTAAAACTGTGATAATAAATATTAACGTAAGTTTATTCATCAGTATATTAAATAAAAAAATATATGACATGCATTATCTCACATTTTGCATTATTTAGATCTTTGTTAGAACTACCGAATACTGTATGCATGCTATAATAACTATGGCATATAAACTAATAATTGCTCACAACCTCATTAAATACTTTAGAAATAAAATCTACTAAACGCATCTTGTCACACCAACATTATTTCGGGCTGTTAACAATTTGATGACCAGCAATTTTACACAGAACTGTATTATGTCACCAGCTATTTCTACAGAAATCTATTTCCCAGTTGCTTCTAGTAGATTTTTTTGTATGTTAGTTTATTTTGTGATTTATGAAAGTCATTTACCCTCTTTGATGATTCTTGGATTTTTCTTATAGTATCTCTTGTTTTTGCAATATTCTATATCACACTGGATGTCACAAATTGAAATTGATAATGCAAATGCAATAATGAGTTAATTTCTCACCATTCGCCAAGTGTTAATTGAACTAAAATAGATTAGAATATTTATCTATGGGGTCATTCAAGTATTATGTAAGCTCTGATGGGGGGAGGGGGGTCCTCGATTTGCTTATTTTTGATGACATAGGGGTTGGGGGTCTGGATGGTGATTATATCAGCAATATTTATTTACTGAATTAGAACAGATTTGAATATACTTATATAAATGCTTACATAATTATGCGGGGAGGGTTAAGAACATTGCTTACTTTTGCTGACCAGGGGGGAGGGGGCTTTGTTAAAAAATTCTGCTTACATAATACTTGGATGGCCGCTATGTTGTAGGTAAAAAAAAAATGTTGATTGGGTTAGTAACAGTTACAGAATAAAGCATTACTCCTATATTGAAGTGGTCACTCCTGTATTGACCTAGTTAAAGTAGTTTTAAAAAATATATCTATTTTTAAATAGCTGAAGAAAAAATAACAATTTGAAAGCATTTTGATTTTTTACCTTATTATGGAAAAGTGAAAGCCTTTACTTACAAATCTCTACTTGTCGTACTTCATGAGTTCTCCAATATATCTACTAATCTATAATATGTGTACAGTTTGGCAAAAAACCCAAGTTATAATGAATATAAACAAATTGGTTGTCTGTAAAGTCGGTTTACGGATGATAATCTTATGTGAAAATGACTCAGACGCATCGGCTGATGGAGTGGAGGAGAGATAAATGTGTCACAAGCCGAACCCTTAGGCCGATCGCTTCTCTCTATTGCTCATTCCACTCTCTACTTTGCATGCTTGACTCAAGTAGAATGTGACAATAAGTCACACTTTCTCATGAGTGCATCCTTTATTTTTCGAATTAATATATAGCCTATGACACTCACAAATAATGTGGCATTATATTAGTAAAAGAATGTTCAAAATCGGTTTAGTAGATCCAGAGATTACCCCCTACAATGTCACAAACTTTACCTCTTTATAATATTAGTATAGATATAAATTGGTATCAATATGTAATTAGTCATACACTAATCTTATGTGATAATTTATCGATTTATATATTATGACTAATCATAGATACAAGGGCAATGATTAATGCTCCTTTTTTTTATCGTAGTTGGTATTTTCTATAGAATGAAGTAGTAAGCAAGTATACAGTCCACCTAATAATGTTAAGAGGTTACTGCAACACTTGATAACTAACGTAAATGACTCATGTAGCAGTATGTGTTATTGCCCACTCTGAGTCCAAACTGCAGATGTATGATAGCGCAGTTCTTACTGCTGAAATAGTTACGATAGTGGAGTTTCGCTGCCTAATCTTACCCAGGGTTTATATCACTTTCTGTCTAAATTACTGGTATTGAAAAATATAATTTATAAATGATATTTTAATTTCAATTGTTATTTATATTTGAATTAAAATGTAATTACCTTACAAAAAGAATATTACACTTCTATATTATACAAATATTTATATCAAAATAATTGTAATTCAGAACTTTTAAAATTTGATATAATTATAACAAATCTATCAACTTGCTTTGGCTTCGCATGCATGCAATGTCCTAATTGTAACAACAACAGAGTTCCTTGTTTGACTCTTTAATTTTCGCAATTTCTTATAGTTTTTTAGAAGTTACATAATGTATCCACACTAACCACTTATATTTTGTTGTGTATAATTTTAAACCCGTGATATGTTTATGATAATTCATTTTCGAATTTTTCGAAAAAAATCATGTTCATTGATAATTTATCATGGAAAGGGCAATTTTGATTGACATAAAATGCCCAAAGTAACCAAAGTATTATAGTTATTGAGCTTTTATTTTTTTGTACCATAAAATTTGAATGGATTATTGAGTGAAATAAAAAAAAATATTTTCTGTTATTTCTTACGAAATTTTTCAACAGTTATTTATTAACCGACTTCGAAAAAGGAGGAGGTTACTACGTTCGGTTGTGTTTTTTTTTTTTTTATGTATGTTAATCGATATCTCCGTCAATTATGAACCGATTTTAATGATTCTTTTTTTAATTGAATCGATTATATTCAGAGGTGGTCCCATATAAATTTGAAGAAAATATTCAACCCCTAAGGGGGTGAAAATTCGTTTATTTGATTTTCATCCACTTCATATTTATGTATTTTCGTGAAATTGGAACCGATTTATTATACCCATTAGAAACCAGATACACACATCAAAAAAGTCTAAGCAACATGCGTGATATTACAAACCATTTATATTTATTAATTTCTAAGTATTTACTCAAACAAAGTGCGTAGGTAAGTAAACTGTTTTGTTATTGATGACATACTGGCTAGTTGTAAAAAAAATATTTGATTATGTTTTGTTTTTTCATAAAATTCAAGTGACTGCGAATTTGTTTGAATTTAAGTGCGTTTTAATTGCTACGTTTAGTCTTGATTTTATAATTTTACCAACCATTTAAATAAAGTTAGCGACAAAATTGAATTGTTAGATATTCTTTACGTCATGAAGCGACGTCATTTGATGACAGATGAAATGCAAAGAGCTGTAGGGATGTTGCAAGCTGGAAGTAATCAATCTCAGGTATCTCTACATTTTGGCATTCATAGAAGTGTTATTTGTCGTCTTTGGCAGCGCTACAATAATATAGGAGAACCCGCTGAACAGCATTCAGGCCGTAAAAGGAGTACAACCACTCGGCAAGACCGGTACATACAACTGACTGCAAGACGCCAGCCGATGTTACCCGCTCGAGAGATAAGTTTGAGGCTACAAATTTCAAGTGGTGTTGATGTAAGTCCTCAAACTGTGCGAAATCGACTGCATGAGTACGGCCTACGAGCTCGACGCCCAATCAGGTGCCCACCGATACGTCACGGGAATCGCGCTCGTCGATATGAATGGTGTAGAGAACGCATAACATGGACCCAGGAACAATGGGATAAAATTATGTTTTCCGATGAGTCGCGATTCGGGTTTAAGCCTGATACAAGAAGGGTGCGAGTGTATCGTCGGCCCGGAAATACTGAAAGGCTCAGGTGCGTTCAGGAAGTTCATCCATACAGCGGCTCAACAGTTATGTTATGGGCGGGTATTATGAAGAACAGGCGAACTGAGCTCGTTTTTGTAAATGGAAACATGAATGCTGAAAATTACATTGAGGATATTCTCAGACCTTATGTCTACCCATTTGCACAAACCTTTGGCTCCGATTTTAGGTTAATGCATGACAATGCGCGTTCACATACAGCTCGGCGAACCAGTGAATACTTTGCAACGGAGAACATCCGGGTATTGCCCTGGCCTGCACAATCGCCAGATCTCAACCCCATCGAGCACGCATGGGACATGCTCCAGAGACGTGTTTTGAAGGACTTGGACGGAGCGACAACAACCCAACAGCTGAAGGATTTGCTACAATTCCATTGGGAGCGAATACCGCAAGATGACATAAACAGTCTCATTAATTCAATGAATAATCGTTGCCGACAAGTTCTGAATAGCAGAGGAGACCATACTTTGTATTAAATTGTTCTATTCTTTCACAATAAATACATTTTCTTTAGAAATTTCATTTTGTAAGAAAAAAGTTTAGTTTCTTATGTATCTTAGTTTCTACAGTATATTCTAATATTGTTCATTTCTGTTATTAAAAGAACTTATAAAGACAACAGCTGTTATTTTTACATCATAGAACCCTAAAGATATTATTTTAAAAATAAAATACAACGTTATAATGTGAAGAACCATCCTAAAATTTAAATTAGTACATGTTGCTTAGACTTTTTTGATGAGTGTATATTTATGGACACTAAAAATGGAGAAATAAAAAATTTTTCCAAAAAAAAATAAACCGCCTTCGATGTGAAACACAAATAAGGCACTAAAAAGCGAAAAATAACTGAATTATTAAATTAACCAAATTAAATAAAAAATATTGATATTCGCGCTACCGAATAATATATTAGAAGTCGATGCCAACCTAAATTAATATCATCTGCATACAAAATTTTGGTCCATTCTCGTGTCCCATGGTGTATATCTGTATAGTATATATACATATTTTATTACCTGCAACAAATTTGAAATTTAGGTTGGCATCGACTTCTAATATATTATTCGGTAGCGCGATTATCAATATTATTTATTTAATTTGGTTAATTTTATAATTCAGTTATTTTTCGCTTTTTAGTGCCTTATTTGTGTTTCACATCGAAGGCGGTTTTTTTTTTTTTTGAAAAATTTTTTATTTTTCAAGCTGTGATTTGAATCAAATATGAATCAAAATTCGATGAATGTTAATAAAGACTTAAAATATGATTTGGACACTTACATTGCTAACGCTGGTCAAATTTTCTGAGGTATACAAACACGATGTTAACACTAGGAAATTGAATATCATAAAAAGACCTATTGAGAAGTTTCAGATGGTATGTGTCTATCACCTGAGGATTCCACCACCATTATTACCTTACAGGTATCATTAAAAAGTCATGATAATAAAAAGTATGCACTTGGTTTGATTAATAAATCCAATGAAATATGTTTTTTTTTAATGTCAAAAGGAGGCAAACGAACAGGTAGGTCACCTGATGTTAAGTGATCACCACCGTCCATAGACACTAGCAACACCAGGAGAGTCGCAAGTGCGTTGCCAGCCTATGTTTGGGGGAGAGGTAAAGAAAGGGGAAGGGAAAGGGGGAAAGGAGGTGGGCCTCCGGCGCTCTCACTGACCGAACGAAACGCAACAATGCAAGCACTGTTACTTCACGTCGGTGTTCTGTGGGTCGGGTGGTACTACCCCGGGCGAGCCGACCCATTCATGCTGAAACTAGTAATAGCTACAGCGTGGCTCTACCACTCATTGACATATCCAATGTGACATCATTTTATTGAATATTTCGGTGATATTACAGATTTAATATTATGCACAACAACAAGTATAAGTTGTTTGTGTGACGAGAATTACGAAACTTCTTGAATTATGATGAACTGTCAATGTCAAAGTGCTGAGTTGCTTTGACATTTGTGACGTCAGATTGATAACTAAGTACACTGCACTCGTGCGAGTCCGGGACGAGACGCTAATCGACATAAAGCTATATAAATAAAATGATAGAGTTCCGCCCTTGTGCGAGCGTCACTCAAAGAGTAATGGATAGATTACAAACATGTTTTTGTTTTACTTCTTAGACATTTGGTCTTCTTTACGTAGTATAAAATGAAAATACTTCCGCTTTCTGTTTCCTTAGATCTTTTAAACTATTCAATACAGTTTAGGTCTGCAATAAGTAGAATGATTCAAGAGGAAGGTTTATATGTATAATATAGTACATACATATTTTAGTACAGAAAACCCGAAAAATCCAAGGGCTTGTAATGTGATGTTGTAAAAAAATATATTTTTGTGCGCTTAAATCGCAAACGCTGGCTAAACCTTTCGAGATGGATTAAATTAATGTACTACGGAATTGTATATCTTAAAAAGATCGGTAAATTATCCGCGATGGTATATATTTATCTGTAATTTTTTTTTTTTTACGTGTGGAAATCTCTTTTGGATACGCCACCCTCCCGTGGGAGAGGGTGGGTTATGTCCGACTCGCACGGACCAAAACCCCACGGTGTACCGACAGACCGTATTGTTGGGGCGGCAAGGGATCGATCTATGCTTCTCCCCTTGGAGAGCCACCCCAACGGTCCGCCCGGCGGAAGGTGACCGCCGGGCTCCTACCTATAGAGAGGCAACCGGGTACACACCGGCTGCTCCCCCTCGTCCGCCAAACCTGTGCAATGAGGAGATGGGCCCCTCCGGCCCATCCCCTCAGGTCCGGCTACGGTGGCGGGAGGAATCGAGCAAAACGCCGCCTCCTTCCGCCGGCCCTCCGTTGGCGGAGAGGGCCACTTAGAGGATCTCCCTCACGGGCCCTCTCCGCCGCCTCCTTCTGCGAGATGACCTTCTCGCAGAAAGAGGCCATAGCTCGCCAAGCCTGTTCGCTGCCGAGAATGACCGAAACCACACTCGGCAGCGACAGATTCCCCCCTAAATTCCCCACCGCCGCAGCTAGAATGCGGCGCTGCCCCTCCCACGCAGCACACTCGGATAGTGTGTGCTGCGCGGTGTCCTCATCAGCGCCGCACTCATGACATGCGGCGGTCATCTCCCTGCGTGCGATATGATGCAGATACCACCCGAAGCAACCGTGCCCGGTGAGTACCTGCACCATCCGGAGCGTCAGGGAGCCCCACTTTCGTCCCATCCACTCCCGCAGGACCGGGCGGACGGCGTCCACTGTATAACGCCCATAGCGCGCGTCCGCCAAGTCCTGCATCCACGTCTCGACCGCCACTCTCCTGAGATCCCGCCTCTTGGCTTCAACTTCCCTGAGAGCCGGAGGCTCCCCACTACGTTTTCTCGCCGCCGTGTACTGATACACGGCGGCGAGGACATCCGCCTCCAGCTCCCAGGGTAGGGAGCCGGCGAGCGTGAAAGCCGCCGCCGAGGACACCGTGCGGTACGCCCGCACCGCCCTCAGTGCCACCGTGCGCTGCGCTTTGCGTAGCGCACGCACATTGTCGGCACCGAGGGCGTCGGCCCACACTGGTGCCCCATAGGTGGCCATCGCTCGCACGACTCCCATATAGAGTCGACGACACCCAGCACTCGGCCCCCCTATGTTTGGGATCAGCCGGCCGAGTGCCGCCGCCGCCCCAACAATCCGCGGTCCGAGCCCCGCAAAATGGGGCTCGAACCGCCAGCGCCCGTCCAGGGTGAGGCCCAGGTACTTCATCTGGGTCCCTACCCTGATCCGGGCGCCCTCTACCATAATGTGGGCCCCAGGTGGTGGCCCTCGCCGAGGCCCATATATTTATCTGTAAAGAGTAACCCACAGTAACCATTTTTGTCTTTTTACAAAAATCATTATGAGTTATTTACCGAGCTATTTTATACAGTACAATATTATTCCTTATCGAATTAAATACATTACATACGTTGTACATATCATGTAGATCAAAACTGCTCTTAACAGTATTTCATTAAAGTGGATTTCTATATTGTACCCGTGCGAAGCTGGGGCGGGTTGCTAGTTATTTATAAAAATAAAGAAACTACTATTTTTATAAGCACTCAGCTTATAAAATATAAATAAAGCTTATAATATAAAGCTTATAAGATATAAAATCGCATTCAGCGATAATATATTTGCTTGCCGTGGAGAAGTGGTACACATGGTATGGTTTTTTTTTTTATCTCGAACTGACTACGCTATTGACCTGGCAGCATAGAGTAACAAACCGCGCGTAGTTAATAGAGTGTGCACAATCGGTTTTTAGTATGGGAACCGCGCGATCCGTTGTCGCGGGTGTAAGGAGGGGCCCGGGGTACCGCGGGGTAACCCCAATGTTTCTATAGTGATGCGCATTACAAACTTGTACGGACACTGTATCGATATGTTAATTATGATAAAAAAAAAGTTCGATAAAAATGTATTCAATTTATTTATTGTAACAATAGCATCTTAATCACTAAAATACAATAAAAATATATTTAATTAAATATTATAATACAAAATTTTGTAACCCTTAAATAAAATAAGATTATTATAAACTCGACTCTTCGAATTTACTTTATCTTTACTACTTTTACAAATGTAATAGAGTGTGATGTTTAAATATATTTTAACTAGCTGTACCCGCTACTTCGTCCGCGTGGAATGGTATCTTTGGATAGCAGTGTTTCACTGCAAAGAGCTTATTAAATTATTTATGTATATAAGTACATAAGGTATATAGAATTAATATGTGTTTATTTAATAATTAAAATATTTAATAATTAAAAATAATATGCACAAGTTTCCACGCTACCTTTGAGGTAGTGTACTTAGCGCGTTTTTCTTAATGTGGTTTCCCTGGTAGGCTTATTCCACTGATCTGTTATGATTTTGTTTAATCTGAAACTATTGCCGCCCTTGAAAATTTATACACGCTACAGAACAAAACAGTCCCAAGTTTTTTGTAACCGCATTTAGCACTAAGTACATCCCTTTTTCCCAAACAAGCTAATTCCACTTGTTGTTTTATTTCGAGTATTTTTAACAGTTCAGTAGTTTTGGCGTTAAAGCATCACAGACAGACAGAGCTACTTTTGCATTTATAGTAAGGACTAAAATATAATAAAAGTATATTTAATTAAATTTTATAATAGAAAATTTAGTAACCCTCAAATAATTATAATCTTCGAAAATAATCTTCGAATTTACTTTATCTTTATTACTCTTAAGGATGTAATAGAGTCTGATGTTTAAATATATTTCAATTTCAGCTTTAATGACAATATTTAGATGGTTGTCTAAAGCATGTTGATCAAATTGGTGGTCGTACAAAGACAAGAAAATATCAATACCTATAAAGTAGCACATCAAATTATATCGGCACTTGTGATATTCATACTACTTAAAACTTCAATATTTGATTTGTTTATTAAATTCTTTTGCTTCAACTCTTGAAGTAAATCTTCCATTCGAAATAATTTGCGCTTCAGATGCCTTTGTTTGCATTGCAAGCATGTTTAATAGACGTTGATGCAAAATACGTTCCAAGCATTCTATACGTGACCTGGGTTTTTTTTTACGAGGGGTATCAATAGTTTTATCTGGTACAAAACTAGCTGTATCTTCTACGTCCATCGATGATTCTTGTACATGTTGGTCAATCTAAAACACAGAACGCATAATTTATTTTATTTAGAATAGTTCTATCTTACGTTAAACCATAAACAAACAATTAAAATGGACAAATAATAAATAATAATGCCTTACGTCAAGCTTTAAAGATGGAACTGCATTTGGAAATAAGTATCGCCTTTTCTTGCTCGAATCAAAACAAGTTGCCTCAAAATGTTCTGAACATATTGTAGTCCGAACCAACCATCTTTGCGAACTACATTAATCCATATTTGTTTCATCTTCTGATCCTTAGGGAAGCTGTAACATTACGAAATTTGTCACTGAACATATTTCTAAAAATATATAAATACACATTATATAATTTAAATGACGAATAAAATCGTATAAAAATATCGGTTAATAATAGAATTAATATTGCTTATAAAATAAAAAATCAATTTATAGATACTCGATACAATCCGAATAGGCACAACACTACAGCGTCTTAGACATATGGCGCGCTGCCATGACAGTTTGGTTTAGTTTAATATTTTATTTCACAAAGAAACTTAATTCAATCAATACTTACACATGAAAAGAGATACACTAGATTTTAGGTTTTTCTTTCTGTAATGATTTTTATAATTTTTAACTGCACAATTAGACATATTTACTGCGTATAATAATAATTTAGCGGAGACGTTCACTGTCAGAGCTACGCGAACAGACTGATCGTGCTTACGGGAGTCGGGAAGGACATACATGAAAAATTCATGTATGAGTGGTAAGGCAGGCACAACGCTTATGCGACTTCTATTGTAAGTGTAAGCGGTTTCATAATTCTATGCCTGGCAGGGTCTTCACAGCTTCATCGGACTAGACACACATGGTATGGTGCTTACGTCTTTCCTCTGTGTATAAAATGTATTCTTACGATAACAAATTACGCAGACGAAATCGCGGGAAACAGCTAGTATTAAATAATCTACCAAATATATATTTTGTGCATTTAACTAGTTTGTAAAAGATGAATTCACAAACACTCTGACATCGCAAAGCTCAATAACACGCGAAATAATCTAATGCAAGTTTTCACTTATAGGTAAAACTAATTTATAACTTATTTTATTGTATTTCAAGTGATAGTGTTGAAACTATAGGTAGAATGTAGTAAACAAGAACAACTGTTGTCAGCTATAGACGAATATCTATATAAATAAAAATCAATTGTCAAATGTACGTAACGCATCAATTCGGAACGGCTGCACCTATGTGGATAATTTTTCTTTTGTTGTATGTATAATTTTCAGGACTACGCTTGTGTGTAAGAAAATATATGAAAAATCATAAATAAAGGTAAAAGAAATGTGTTAACAATCTCCGTATAAAAAGTATGTGACAGTGAGTTAGAAGACAGATCTTCAAAAATATTAACAGAATTGATAGACTGGCGTTCAGTTACCATTTTATTTAATAACATAGTCGTACGAAGCCGGGTTAAGAGTTATTTCCAATAGAGTACCGTTTTTAAAATAATAAAAAAACTCTATGAAAAATTATAGCGATCCAATATAAACGTTAAATAATGTAAATAAATAAATGGAATAATAAATTAAAAATTGTGAATATGATAATTTTGCCGAACAATTGCAATTGCCGAATATAAAATTTTTGCCGACCAATTGCAATTGCCGAATATAAAATTTTTGCCGAACAATTGCAATTGCCGAATATAAATTTTTTGCCGAACAATTGCCGCATGTAAAAACATTGCCGAATGTTTAGCTGGCGCACACCGCGAACGTCCGTATTCATCGGTTACTTCGTGTCAGTACCTCTTTGGTCAGTACGTTCGGTGAACGTAAATGATTACTTGTTCCGCGCACACGCCGCGGTACAAATTTACTTTTTACTTTTAATAAAGTGAAGTGCGCGTTTAAAGTCGCGGTAAGTTTTTTTATTCACTGTTACGTAAAGGTATGTAGTTACTTAAGATATATATTTAATTGTCCAGGTTAATATCCGTTTTAGAGTAAATTATTCATTAATCAGTATGAAATTAAATATCTGGAATTAAAACGCTATAACCTTAATATCATATTTAAATGTATTATAATGCAACTAACTGTATAACACTTTAAGTATATAATATATGGCTTCAGGAGACAACAGTTCATAGATCAAAAACGACGGTCGTCTCGCGGTAAAAATCCCATTAAAAATCTCTAGATGAACTCGACAATCGGACTGTTCCCTTTAGTACGTTGAGGCGAGTAACTAATAATATTCCCTATCGCTCTGATATCGCAATTTCTTAACTTATTATTTAGTGAGGCTTGGTTGAGTGTTGTATATCGAAGTGTTATAATTTAATACTAATTTCCATTATTCAATCCCCGAAGCGAAACTACTTCTAATACTTCGGGCGGCATTATTTTTTAAAGATAGATATATATACTCGTTAATAAAGAATTACAATCTAATATTATAAATACGAGTGCGAGTCTGTTTGTTACGCTTTCACTACAGAACCGATAAGACACGTTGTCACCGGTACACGAAAGGGTATAGGGTACTTTTTATATAATAATATTTATATTATTTTATTTTCTTCTTAATTTTTTCATAATTCTTTCTTCTACTTTTATTGTTTTCCGCATCGCATCTTATGTTGGTTAATGCTGTAGTCAACTATAATTAGTGACATACATAATTTTAAGTTTTTTTGCATGTTTGTTTTTACCCTGTTCTTTTATGTTACTGTTGTTGATTCCTATGATAAATAAATAAATAAATAGTAAAAATGTCGTCTACGGAAAAAGTTTCCGGGATCCGATAAACGTTAACGCAAGCGGACATGCGAGCAAAAGCTAATGTAGGAATCATGTATCCCTCCTGACTTATTATCTCAGGCCAAATCAGTAGTAACACATCAGCTGAGATAATAGTCGTAAATAAAATCTATAACAAGTATAAATTATAAAAAAAATTGTATGTATAACAAAAACAAAACCGATTTCGATCTGAAAAACCAATAAGGTACTAAAAAGCGAAAAATAACTAAATTATTAAATTAACCAAAATATTGAATTTTGTGCTACCTAATAATGTGTTTGAAGTCAATGCCAACCTAAATTCATGTCATCTAAACAAAAGTTTGGGTCCACTCTTGTGTCCGCGATGTATATATATACTAGTAGTTCCTGAGATTACCCCTTACAACGTCACAAACTCACAAACCCACAAACTGTACCCCTTTATAATATTAGTATAGATATATATATATATATATATATATATATATAGTATACATATGTTATTACCTGCAACAAATTTGAAATGTAGGTTGGCATCGACTACAAATATATTATTAGGTAGCGCAAAAATTAATATTTTTTATTTAATTTGGTTAATTCAATAATTTCGTTATTTTTCGTTTATTGGTTTTTCACATCGAAGTCAGTTTATTTTTGTTTGTAATTATTTATTTTCTATTTTTACTGTCCATAAATATATTTGGTTTCTAAGGGGTATAATAAAATTATTAAAATCGGTTCCAATTTCACGAAAATACGTAAAGATGAAGTGGGTGAAAATTAAATAAATGATATTTCACCCCCATAGGTGTTGAATATTTTCTTCAAATCTATATGGGACTACCTCTAAGTATAATCAGTTCAAATAAAAAAAGAAATATTAAAATCGGTCCACAATTGACGAAAATATCAATTAACATGCATAAAAAAAACATATACATACAACCGAATATAGTAACCTCCTCCTTTTTCGAAGTCGGTTATAAAATTTATATCTATACGTATTTATATATACGGCAATTGGTTCTAACAGTAATTATAATTTCATATAATTAAATTTATTCAAATTGTTACATCATTTCTATAGAATAACATAAATTATAAAATATGTTTCTTACTACTGGTATATAGGACTATGTATATATAAAATATGAATAATAAAATATACATTAAAGTATTAAATATTGAAAATATTTTAACGAAAATATTTTGTTTTGTGTAATTTTTGATACTTTTTATGAGATATATTTTTGTCTCAACAGTTATCCCGATAGCTTCATTTAATATACGTTCATTAACATTTTAAGAAACTATGATATTTATAAGTTACGTCGTTCAGCGATGTATGTTTTCTTGTCGTAGAGAAGTGGGGAAGCGATGTTGTGCGCATGCGCAGCAGAGCGGAAATGAGTAACATTGTTTACAATTAAATCTTGTAAGCAAGGTATGTTTTTGCGTTCAGTTTTTATATTTAAATTAATTTTTAAGATAATAAACGATACAGACGAAGCCGCGGGAATCAGTTAGTTGGGTATATACGTATGGCGCGCATTACACTGCGTCAATTTGGGAAAAGGAGAACGTAAAACTTCGGTAGCGTCCGTTCCACGTACCGTTGTAGAGGCGCTTGGCGAACCTATTTACTACGTTTACGTGCGTAGCCTTCTGTATGCAACAAAGAAAATATCCCAGAAAAGAAAATAGGCAAATTACTACTAGCCGGTCCTGGATATATTATTTCGCGAATAAGTTCACTCAGTAATAGTTGGTGATACGAAACTTGAATTTTTATCTTCTATATCTATACTAATATTATAAAGAGGTAAAATTTGTGACGTTGTAGGGGGTAATCTCAGGAAGTACTAAACCGATTTTGAAATTTTTTTTACCGATATAAAGCCACGTTATTTGTGAATGTCATAGGCTATAATAATCACGCTAAGACCAATAGGAGCGGAGCAACAATGCATAGTTTTTCAAAATCGTTTTTTCCCTTTTGAGAGCTTCCGCTGCGTGTTAGCTTTACCCCGAAGTAATTATTCCACGCGGCCGAAGACGCGGGTAGAAGCTAGTATCTAATGAAATAAATCTGTTCATTTCAATTTTAGTGTGACAAATACTTAAGTCTTATGATAACCTTAATCTTAGCTTATAACGATTCTATTGTTAAGGAAATTCTATAATTTTTTATATAACATACGGATTTTTTAAATTATTAACTAATGTGATCATAATATTAATATCATTATAATTTTATAACACAAAGTACTCAATGGATTTTGATATATACATAGAGTATTATACATACGATACGTTTAATAAATGTGTATATTTATTTAAAAAAAAACCAATGTATTCTAATGAAGTCTTAAAAAGGAATTTTTGGGGCTTACATTGCAAACGCAGCATTATTACATATTGATTTCAGCATGAATGGGTCGGCTCGCCCGGGGTAGTACCACCCTCTCATAGAAAACCGACGTGAAGTAACAGTGCTTGCATTGTTGCGTTTCGCTCGGTCAGTGAGAGCGCCGGAGACCCATCTCCCCTCCCCTCTCCTCTCTCCTCTCCCTTTCCCTCCCCTAACCTTTCCCTCCGAAAGATGGCAACGCACTTGCGACTCCTCTGGGGTTGTTAGTGTCCATGGATGGTGGTGATCACTTAACAGCAGGTGACCCACATGTTCGTTTGCCACCTATGAAATAAAAAAAAAAAAAAAACGCTAGCTGGAACCTACAGTATTGTACATCCTAAAAAGATTACAATATGTCCGCGTCGGTATACATAATTATCTTCTAAGAATTAACATTAATAATTTTATCTTTTATAAATTAAATATTTTATATACTCAAAACCAATTGAACGGATTTTTTAGCAGTTTTACCAGAAGAGAAAGTGATTCATGAGGAAGGTTTAGGTATATAATTTATTAAGGTTTTTTTTTATCATCAGGGCAGTTCAAAGTCTGCCGGGCCGGTTAGTTATAAAATAATTGGTTATTTGCGACGTTATTCTGACAAATATGGCAATAACTCTTCTCCAAGTAAATATATTATTTACATTGACCATTTAATATCGATCGCAATTACCCTTTGAAGATTATTTTAATCTCGTAAAGATTCACAAACTTAAAATTACGCGCAACCAAAGGAAAGTTGTATGAAGATTCTTCACACCCCGTTTTATTTAATGGTATGGCTAGATACAGTATCCATCTTTTATTGTATGCAGGGGAATGACAGATACACTTCCTGTGGTCGCGAGTAACATCAACCTGCTTGATTTTGGTAAACTAAATATTGAAGTGTCAAAAATGAATCTAAATCTTTTAGGCATCTAACGCTCTACGTTGGCACGTTGCACCCACTCGAACTGTCAACTGTCGATCGAATGAAACAGAAAGATTATTTTGTCAATTTTGTTCACTAATGTATTTACGGTTTACAAGAACGTACGCTATCTGATGAAATATGGAAACATAAATTGCAACTGATAAATTATATTCATCGAAGTTTATACTACACTTACTAATGATATAATAATTTTATTGATAAAATATTATGTATCATCAATTTCCATAGCGATACAAGTACCTATTTAGTTTTATTGTACATAATTATTAATTTTATTGCATAATTCCCTATTTACCTAACCAGGTGCCATATAATAATAAAATGTACTGGTGGTAATTCTTAATCCGACTTTATTGACTAGTAACTGATAGCCGCAACTTCGTCTGTTATTTATTATTTTAACAGTTTGTTTTATGTATAGAGAAAAAAAAAGAAAGCTAAAAGATACCTTGCTTCCAAAATTTCTTTGTAAACATTGTAAGCCTTTCTTCACCCTCTCCGGCTTATGCTCACTATACCGTTTGCCCCACTTATCAACGGCAAGAAACTCAGATCGCTGAAAGCGTAGTGTAGTCTATCCAGTAGTTATTGCGATATGCGCGTACAACGGTATACCTCTATCATTTTATTTATATAGATTTTCGTCTTATTGCGTACCTAACATTATATAATATAGCTAGCTTTTGCTCGCGACTTCGTCCGCGTATAATAATTACTTTGGGCTAACGTTAACACGCAGCGGAAGTTCTCAAAAGGAAAAGAAACCCCGATTTTAAAACATTCTTCATTGGTGCTTCCCTCCTACGCGTGGTTTTTTTTTTTTTTTTCATACTGACTACGCTATTGACCAAGCAAGGTCTTAACAGCTTCACCGGACTACGTACGCGTGGTCTTAACACGATGATATATAATTTATAGCCTTCATCGATAAATCTATCTAACACTAAAATAATTTTTCAAATCGTACCTTCACTTCCTTAGATTAGCGCGTGCAAGCAAACAAATTCTTTAGCTATATGATATTAATATAGATATACTAGCGGGCCTGCTAGACGTTGTCCCATTCTGATTATAAAAAAAAATCCTTGATAAATTATATACTAAAACCTTCCTGACGAATCACTTTATCTACTGGTGAAAACCGCATGGTGAAATCCGTTCAGTAGTTTTTGAGTTTATCGCGAACAGACAGACGGACGGACGCGGTAGGGGACTTTGGTTTATACATAGAGTAACAAACCCGCGCGTAGTTAATAGAGTGTGCACAATCGGTTTTTAGTATGGGAACTGCGCGATCCGTTATCGCGGGTGCAAGGAGGGGCCCGGGGTAACGCGGGGTAACCCCAATGTTTCTATAGTGATGCGCATTACAAACTTGTACGGACACTGTATCGATATGTTAATTATGATAAAAAAAAAGTTCGATAAAAATGTATTCAATTTATTTATTGTAACAATAGCATCTTAATCACTAAAATACAATGAAAATATATTTCATTAAATATTATAATACAAAATTTCGTAACCCTTAAATAAAATAAGATTATTATAAACTCGACTCTTCGAATTTACTTTATCTTTACTACTTTTACAAATGTAATAGAGTGTGATGTTTAAATATATTTTAACTAACTGTACCCGCGGCTTCGTCCGCGTGGAATGGTATCTTTGGATAGCAGTGTTTCACTGTAAAGAGCTTATTAAATTATTTAAGCATATAAGTACATAAGGTATATATGTGTAATTAATATGTGTTTATTTAATAATCAAAATATTTAATAATTAAAAATAATATGCACACGTTTCCACGCTACCTTTGAGGTAGTGTACTTAGCGCGTTTTTCTTAATGTGGTTTCCCCGGTAGGCCTATTCCACTGATCTGTTGTGATTTTGTTTAATCTGAAACTATTACCGGCCTTGATAATTTATACACGCTACAGAACAAAACAGTCCAAGATTTTTTTAAAAGTATTTAGCACTAAGTACATCCTTTTTTCCCAAACAAGCTAATTCCACTTGTTTTTTTATTTCGAGTATTTTTAACAGTTCAGTAGTTTTGGCGTTCAAGCATCACAGACAGACAGAGCTACTTTTGCATTTATAGTAAGGACTAAGATATAATAAAGGTATATTTAATTAAATTTTATAATAGAAAATTTAGTATCCCTCAAATAAAATAAGCTTATTATAAACTTGCCTCTTCGAATTTAATTTATCTTTATTACTCTTAAGGATGTAATAGAGTCTGATGTTTAAATATATTTCAATTACAGCTTTAATGAGAATATTTAGATGATTATCTAAAGCATGTTGATCAAATTGGTGGTCGTACAAAGACAAGATAACAATACCTATAAAGTAGCGCATCAAAATATATCGGCACTTGTGATTTTCATACTACTTAAAACTTCAATATTTGATTTGTTTATTAAATTCTTTTGCTTCAACTCTTGAAGTAAATCTTCCATTCGAAATAATTTGCGCTTCAGATGCCTTTGTTTGCATTGTTAGCATGTTTTATTAAACATTGATGTAAAATACGTTCCAAGCATTCTATACGTGACCTGAGTTTTTTTTTTACGAGGGGTCTCAATAGTTTTATCTGGTACAAAACTAGCTGTATCTTCTACGTCCATCGATGATTTTTGTACGTGTTGGTTAATCTAAAACACAGAACGCATAATTTATTTTATTTAGAATAGTTCTATCTTACGTTAAACCATAAACAAACAATTAAAATGGACAAATAATAAATAATAATGCCTTACGTCAAGCTTTAAAGATGGAACTGCATTTGGAAATAAGTATCGCCTTTTCTTGCTCGAATCAAAACAAGTCTCCTCAAAATGTTCTGAACATATTGTAGTCCGAGGGCCAGGAAACCAACCATCTTTGCGAACTACATTAATCCATTTTTGTTTCATCTTCTGATCCTTAGGGAAGCTGTAACATTACGAAATTTGTCACTGAACATATCTCTCAACATATATAAATAAACATTACACAATTTAAATGACGAATAAAAAATATCACAACAGTTATCAAAAGTATCGGTTAATAATAGAATAAATATTGCTTATGAAATAAAAAATCAATGTATAGATACTTGATACAATCCGAATAGGCACAACACTACAGCATCTTAAACATATGGCGCGCTGCCATGACAGTTTGCTTTAGTTGAATATTTTATTTCACAAAGAAACTTAATTCAATCAATACTTACACATGAAAAGAGATACACTTGATTTTAGGTTTTTCTTTCTGTAATGATTTTATAATTTTTACTGCACAATTAGACATATTTACTGCGTATAATAATATTTTAGCGGAGACGTTCACTGTCAGAGCTACGCGAACAGACTGATCGTGCTTACGAGAGTCGGGAAGGACATACATGAAAAATTCATGTATGAGTGGTAAGGCAGGCACGACGCTTATGCGACTTCTATTGTAACTGTAAGCGGTTTCATAATTCTATGGGTTTATACCATGTAATTATAAAATCTAAACCAAGAAAACATCTATGAAATTTAAAGCACACTATCTAACAGTAATATTAATATTATGAATAAAACAAGACAAAAATGTTATATTGTGTTAAAGGGCAACGCTTTCAAAGCGTGACGTTTCTGCGATAGGAGAACCTCTCGTAATAGTACATTGATATGAATGTACAAACCCAAACAAATTTACTTCCGAGTACCGATAATGAGGCGTCAACCGTGAACTTTATATCCTATGGAGGGCAATATTATAAGTACAGTCCGAGTCAAACTTTTTGACCGCTCTGAATATAGGCGCGCAGAACAAATTTAAGTATAATTCGTATTACATTATATGTGTCATACATATATATAATTAGGACAGCTTAAGGATAAATGACAGTTTTAGATTCCGTTGAAAATATTTTAACTTTGCTTTGTATTAAACTTTTAACGATATTATACGCAAGCCTGAACTTTCGACTATATTCACACCGGCCAAAAAGAATGACGCGGACTGTAGTTGATTCCCGCGACTAGGTTCTTGTATGAAAGATTTTATTGTCTCATAAGACGTAGTGACCGTGTGGTTGACCGGTAAAATGTCCGCAGATTCGAACCTGGCATGTACTAAGGAATTTTTCGAAATTTACGAACATTTACTAATTTAAATTGGCAACACTATCACTTGAAAGTGAACGAAAACATCGTGAGGAAACCTGAACCTGAGGAATACTCTTGTAATACTACCGTATGTGGAAAAATATATAACTGTGGAATTGTTTGAGTTTGAAATCGCCAATACGACGTAGCCGATGTGGTGGTTATGCCCATACCTTCGTTCGCAAAGAGGCCTATTACCTTGCAGCGTGTCTCTTACAGGTTGATGTGACGATCAAAGACTACGAATTTTATGAGGCTTAATTATGAGTTGCCTTTTATTTCTTTAATTATAAGTTTATCCTTAATATTTTTGCCGATTTTAATATCCTATTAATAACAATATTTAATTTTTTATCACTTCCTAGTCCTTATGGAAAAGTGTAATTAAATGTAGCTTAAGACAAACCTCTAAAGAGTATTTTATCTGTTAAAGTGCTGTCGAAATCGATTCAACCGTATCTAAAATATTAGCCCGGGTAAATAAAAGATACTATATGTTATTCGTATGTACAGATAACAATGTCTAATTAATTCAAAGAACTTGAAAAAGCGTTAAAAATAATTGGGACGGTCGTTGCTACTAAAAATACATATGTAAAGATATGCTCATACTCTCTTACGAAATATGTGTGTACGGTAATATGTGTGTTTCGGTTTTACTTACACCTAATAAAAGGCAACATTTTGTACTACGTCATAATGTTACATAACGCAATGAACTTATAATATGTATTCATATTTCTGCACTATAACATTTTTACTTACTATATGATAATGTGAAACTGTGTTTGTTACGCTTTCACACCATATCTACTGAACTAATCATCATGAAATTTTGTATACACGTCCATTTTTTTTTATGTCATAGGTGGCAAAAGGACAGGCGGGTCACCTGATGTTAAGTGATCACCACCGTCCTTAGACACTTGCAACACCAGGGGAATCGCAAGTGCGTTGCCAGCCTGTGTTGGGGGAGGGAGGAAAGGAAGGGGAAGGGAGTTAGGCCTTCGGCGTTCCCACTGATCGAACGAAACGCAACAATGCAAGCACTGTTACTTCACGTCGGTTTTCTGTGAGAGGGTGGTACTACCCCGGGCGAGTTGACCCATTCATACTAAAACCAGTAACAGCTACAGTGTGGCTCTACCACCTACAGATTACAGAACAGGATTACAGAAAACACGAGAGAAGCCGCGAGCAAAAGTTAATAGCAAATAATTAGATTACACTTGAATTTAAATTCTTCGAGTTCATTGACTGGTTACCTCACAGTAAACTATCTGTGAACTTTATCTACATTTCCTGTCAATTTTAATTTGCATGAGAATATATATTTCATTGAACTACTATAGGTTTCTTGGTTAATAACGTAAAACTCTGTTCCTACATTAATATTATGTATAAATATATATTTTTATACTATTCTTACAGTATTTTAACCTGAGTTAAAATTACAGATGGATAATATACTCTAACGTTTGATAAATTTACTATATACATTACCAAAATAAACCGTTCGATTAACCAAAAAATAATAAATTTCCC
This sequence comes from Antheraea pernyi, assembly GCA_015888305.1. Classification (NCBI taxonomy): domain Eukaryota; kingdom Metazoa; phylum Arthropoda; class Insecta; order Lepidoptera; family Saturniidae; genus Antheraea; species Antheraea pernyi. The sequence goes on along the minus strand of MU159145.1, from coordinate 230,101 downwards.
GCATCGAATGTATTTGCACTAAGCCTTCAAAGTCCCGACACGCTCTGATTTCTTATACGATTTTCTGGATTAGTATTCTCGGTTCGCTTAGCCACGGCAACCTTTTCAACATTTATACATTTACTTCGTTTATGAAAATCATATTTTCTCATTTGATTTACACATATATCGATCTAATTGTGATTCTATGAGCGCTTGTTCAAAACCAACAATATATTACTTCATTCGTTTGTGAATTAAAGTGCCCTAAGTCTTAAAAATAAAACAGCACTATTTGTTACGTGGTCTGAATCAACAATTATTATATTTCTAAAGTTATGATTCTATGAAATAGGTACGTTATATTACTTTTTCGTATTGTATATTCGCGAACTTAACACTGCGAGTTATTAACCGACTTAAAAAAAGGAGGAGGTGCTCAATTCGATTCTATTTTTTTAAATGTTTGTTACCTCATAACTTTGGACTGGGTGAACCGACTTTGATTATTCTTTTTTTATTTGAAAGCTGGTACTTCCCGTGTGGTCCCATTTCAATTTGGTCCAGTTCCGACAACGGCATCCAGTGCAAAACCGTATAAGTTTTAAATTTGCATTAAGTATGTACACGACAAATAGACGAATAACTCAATATCACACTAACCGATTTCGATGATTCATTTTTTATTGGAAAGGATGTCTTCAAGGGTAGTTTGATGAGAGTTTGGTTAGGTTCTGATTATGGGATCCGTGAGAAAGTAAGAAATCTTTCAAGAAACGAGCCTACTCCTTCCGTAAGGGCCGGCAACGCATCTGTGTTTCCTCTCGTGTTACAGGTGTCCATGGGCGGCGGTGATCACTTACCATCAGGTGACCCGTATGTTCGTTTGTACCGACTTCCAGTACATCTCTAGGTAGCACACATATGCATATGTTTTTTTTTAATTTGGTTAATTTCATAAACTATTTATTTTCCGCTTTTTAGTGCCTTATGGGTTTTTGATTGATATTGAAGTCGGTTAATACTTTTTTTGAAAATTTACTTTTTTTCTCCTAAGTAACCACAAGTAGTCAGAAATAAATATTACGTTATATCACTGCATTATAAAACAAAGTCCTCTGCCATGTCTGACTGTCTGTTCGCGATAAACTTAAAACCAACTGAGCGGAATTTCATGCGGTTTACACCAGTAGATAAAGTGATTCATGAGAAAGATTTATGTATATAATTTGTTAAGGGTTTTTTTTTGTAATCAGGGCGGGACAGCGTCCACCGTGCCCACTAGTTAGGTATAAATCCTATAAACTATGTAAAGAGTAAATATATTAAGCACTAAAATATAATCAATAAATTTTCTATTTAAAGTTTAATATTCTTAATAATTGTGTCGTTTCACTGATTTTTTTTATATCGTAGGTGGTAAACGAACATGTGGGTCACCTGATGTTAAGTGATCACCACCGTCCATGGACACCAACAACACCAGAAGGGTCGCAAGTGCGTTGCAACCCTTTGGGGGGAAGAGTTAGAGGAGGGAGCGGGAGAGGAGAGGGGAGGGGAGATGGGCCTCCGGCGCTCTCACTGACCGAACGAAACGCAATAATGCAAGCACTGTTACTTCACGTCGGTTTTCTATGAGAGGGTGGTACCACCCCGGACGAAACGACCCATTCACGCTGAAACCAGTAATAGCTTCAGCGTGGCTCTACCACCATAATTTTCCCTTCAAAGAATATTTATGTTTAAAAAGTGATATGGATTAGATATATTTCGCATGCTTATGAAATAACTACATTGCATGTATCAGATTCTCCGGACTAACTACATTCCTCTGATATGCGATACTTTAGTATACACATTACTCATGTATTTATTGTAATTCAATTTGTATTTTACGCAAGAATTTTATTACTATCACAATAATATTGTATACTTATTTGGCACTTCAATTAAACATCATTTATTTTGCTAATTCTTAGAATAGTCTATAGCATTTTTGTTAGTTTATACTTTTGGTAAAGTAGAACATATTTGCAAATTTTTCTATGGTAATCTGTTGACTCAGTAAAAATTTTATAATACTAAATTCTTAGTTTGGTAAATATCTATCTATACACGTGCACAAAATTTGTGGAGTAGTGTGTTATTATTTCATAAAACGTTCTTAACAATAATGGTGATAAAATTTAAATAAAAACATAATTACATTATTTATACCAAAATACAGTGTAAGGTGGTTGTAGTCAAGCCACCTGTACAAATTACATATTATCCGGTTACATGACTCGAGGAAACTTAATGTTTATAATAAATTTAATTATATTCTCAAAAACTCGTAACAATAGTACAGAGGCACGGACAATTTCTATAGATGTTTCTCAGCATTTTTCGACAATACAATTTATTGTCCATTCAAATGTGATACAAACAATATAAAAGTTTATTTGCAGTTTCTCTTCAACTATTTTACATTCATGGTCCTTCTTTCGGTAGGTAATGTAGGTAGGATTGTCCCTAGCTCTATTTTGATTTTTAAAACAAACAGACTAATAAATTAGTTCAAAGTAGCGCGTATCGCAGCCCAAACTCAGTACTTTGCAATCAGTAGGCCGTGAAAATGTATATAAAGTTGCCTAATGTTTTATGAAATATAATAAACATGTATATATTATTATACTAATATTATAAAGCTGGAGGGTTTGTTGGTTTGTTTGGTTGAACGCGCTAATCTCAGGAACTACTAGTCCGATTTGAATTCTTACTTTCAGTGTTAGATAGCTTGTAGCGTGCTGGCCATTAATAATGTCTCTGACCCTTTTGAAAAATGAACGACATGTTCGATGTCAGACGGATATATATTTTTCCTCGACAGACAAGTCCAATATTAAAAGTCTCTGTTGCAAAGTCAGTGTTTGATTTTCATATATATATTATAGGTGGTAGAGCCACGCTGAAGCTATTACTGGTTTCAGCATGAATGGGTCGGCTCGCTCGGGGTAGTACCACCCTCTCACAGAAAACCGACGTGAAGTAACAGTGCTTGCATTGTTGCGTTTCGTTCGGTCAGTGAGAGCGCCGCAGGCCCGCTTCCCTTCCCCCTTCCCCGCGTCCTCTCCCCCACCTCCCTCCCCTCCCCCAAACCCAGGTTGGCAACGCACCTGTGACTCCTCTGGTGTTACAAGTGTCTATGGACGGTGGTGATCACTTAACATCAGGTGACCCACAAGTTCGTTTGTCTCCTATGATATAAAATATATATATGAACACGCACCAAAAAGATCATTTATCGAGGACGTGTATAGGCTTTATATCATCATGCTTAACACCAATAAGAGCGGAGCCCCAATGAGCAATGTTTTACGTTTTAGCGTTAGCTCAAAGTAACTATTCGACGCGGATGAAGTCGCGCGCAGAAGTTAGTATTTATACATAAAGGATTCGAAAACTGTATTCAAACTGCAAAAACTAACATTTCAACATTGTTTGAACGAAAAATTGGAACCGGGATTAAAATGGATACTTGAATGAATGAATGAATACTTTATTGCACTTATTGTTTGTACACTGGCGAGCTTAATGCTATAAAGAATTTTCTTCCAGCCAACCAGCGGTATTGTTGTCAATCAAATAGTTTTGTAGGTAGTGCATATACAGAGGTCAAATATATACATAAATAAAATAAATAAATAATAATATACTATACTTTTTTTTATTGCCCGATATTTTAAGAAAATTTGAAATATAGTTTAAGCATTATTCTAAAGGTGAACTTAAATGGCCTGCGTGAAATTAATTTTGTTGCTCATTGAAGGGAGCGCTGCCGTCAGTCCTGACTCTTGATAACGGTGACTGATCGAGTCTCCGACGTCTAGAATAGATGAGAGAAGTACGTGCTGCGCCATCCGAAGCGACCCTTGATGAATCGGCGACTTGTAATCGTTGAACTAACATGGGTCCAGTAATTTGTTACGTGAAAGTTTATAAGACCCTTGCAGATGTGGACTATCATCTATATTGTAAATGGATACGCGACGCCACGCCACTTCTTTTACAAATACTGTACAATCTGTTCCTGGTATTAAAATAACTTTTCTGTTTTTCCTAAAATTTTTGCAGGTTGATGGTTTGGCATAGTTCCCATATGAAACTCTACAGGGTTTCGTTGGTCAAAAACGTATTGATTTGGTTTTGATGAACATACGTTTTTTACTAGCTTTGTCCGCGTGGGACCTAATGTAAAAACACAGGGACTAATAAAATCATCTGAATTAAGTCATCTCTCGTACTTAAGTCGCGTCGTCATTAAAATTACAATAATTTTTGATAGAATTAACCGATTTTAATGAAATCAAGACTAAATGTTACGCAAGGATATGCTTTATGTCTTTATGGGGTTTTATCGTGAACGCAGTATATTAGCAATGATGCGTGTTCATACAGTTCAGACAGACAGACATTTTTAAAAATGATTTTAATGTATTTTATTTTCTTATATTCTATTCTATACCTTATATTATTCTCTATCATTATCTTATTCTATATCTTATATTCCAGGACACCGGCAACAATTTTTTCCCTTAAAAATCTGAAAGTACAAACACGTAGGTTTTCATTGTTATCATTTTTTCTTTTTATGTCAAAAACATGCAAAGAAACTGGTGGGTCGCCTGATGTTAAGTGATCACCACCGTCCATAATCACTAGCAACACTAGAGGAGTCGCAAGTGCGTTGCCAGCCTGCGCATGGGGGAGGGGGAGGGAAAGGAGAAGGGGGAAGGAGGTGGGTCATATCTATAGGTGATGGCTGATAGCATATTCTGATACCGCGTCGATGAATGTAGGTTCGATTCCTAGCAATTGAATCGGAGCTTTCGGTGAAGGAGAACATCGCGATGACCATACCATAGCATGATGGTAGGTATTTCTAAGTCTGTCAAGTTGAAAATCTGTCGCCAAGCACTTGTCGGTTGTGTTCCGGTAATTACAATTGAGAGCCAGTCGCCTTTAGGCTTAGCGTAATAAACACCATAGACCACATCGCCCTTTAATATCAGATGCGATTAAAACCTATGCCGTGTTATTACAAAAAAGTTAAATACGTATTAAATACTTGCTTTAAAAATGTTTCGTAATAAATGCACAAAAGGCAAGTTCGAGTTATCCTTTTTCACAAGTCTAACCTAACGTAACCAAAGCGAGACGAAAGAGCAAGATGGCGAACATTCAGCGACCGCGGTGCATTTAATAACACCGATGAAGTATAAAAAAATATATACCCGGGTATAGCTCTGACAACTAAATATACAGATTTAATTTCGACAGTAGGTAGATTATATATACATCGAGATCATCAAAGAGTATATATAGGTTATTTGATAAATCTTTTCAGCCACGCTTTCAGTGCTTACTGGCTGTTCGCCGTTCTCATTTTCAAACATTTTTTCTCTTAGAGCTTGCCATGACAATTACAAAAAAAAAAGGATGAGCCGTATGTTTAGCCGTTTTGAAGTTATGTATATTACATACATTTAGCACTTGATTCTTATTTATATAGAAGGTATATAATATACTTTTTACAACTTATTAGCATTATTTGTGCCGAAAATGTTTGTCTCGTTTCATCTCTCTCTAAGTAAGCAGATAGGATAGTCTAACGATTTCCTTGCATACACTTTTGTTTGAGATTCATAAACCAAGTACTTTTGAAAGTGTATTTAAATAAAGCTAATATACATAATTGTTCTTAAGACTTTATAAACTCTAGTCGCTCTTATAACACGGAGTTTTGAGGTGTATTAATGACCGCTACGTGTCGTGATTGCGAAAGTAACAAACGTATAGATTTCTTGTAATAAGCGGTTTCATATTACCGGCTATTTGTTATAGCAGCTGTTGTAACTTTTTCGTGTATATGTTACAAATATCACACCCATCTTGTAAAATTTATAAAAAAAAGTAATAACAAATATGAGGACAAAATTTCACTCACAATTTCATTTCGTACTAAACATAGCTTCTATTACAGGAACTGATAATCTTTCAAAATCAAAAATACTTTATTAAATGAAGACCCCGAGAAGGCGCTTATGAACGTCAAAACTACCACCGGTTCGGAAAAACAACCCAGTCATCGAGAAGAACCGGCAAGAAACCTTATGTCTGCCGTACCGTGAAGCTGTGGAACAATCTCCCGGCCACTGTGTTCCCTCCTTCCTATAATACGGGGTCCTTCAAGCGTAACGTGAAGAAACATTTAGGCAGGTCGGAATGACAGCGGCGACCGGTGAGGGATAGCGTGTCTCTGCGTAGTCGCCATTGTTTATGGATTATACTGTGCTCACCATCAGGCACAGTACAGTCACTTTGCCGTGCTACGATAAAAAAAAACTGGGTCTGGTTTATGTTATCATGATACATGTTTTTACAAATATAGATAGTAGTTACATTCGTGGATGTACAGAAATTGGCATCGTATTCAGACGTCACCATCGACCACATCCCATATATAATAGCCTTTAGACACTACTAGTCCTTACTAATATAATATATGCGAAAGATAGTTTATCGGTTACGGTTTCAAGCAATACTTAACCGATTGTCATGAAATTTTTGTAGAAACATTCTCACGAGTACATAAAAGAACATAGGCTGTCTTCATTCAGTGGAAATGTATTGTTCCCAAAGGACAGTACAAAGCCACATTGACGCAAGTTATGCTGTGACCAAAAGCTATATTTGTAATACTATGTCCATCACATAAAACTCAACTCTGTGCGCCAATTGAACCCATGACATCTCGGTTCAACAATAGCGGGGACTTACTGACAGCTAGCCACGAAACCTATCGTCTAAAAAAAAAATTTCTCACTTTTTAGTGTCCATAAATATATCTGGTTTCTAATGGGTATAATAAATCGGTTCCAATTTCACGAAAATACGTAGAGACGAAGTGGGTGAAAATCAAATAAACGATATTTATTTTCTGCTTAATATTTTCTTCAAATTTATCACCTCTGAATATAACCAATTCAAATAAAAAAAGAATCGTTAAAATCGGTTCATAATTGACGGAGATATCGATTAACATACATAAAAAAAAAACAACATAGTAACCTCCTCCTTTTTTCGAAGTCGGTTAAAAACAAACTGAGGTAAAATTACCTACAGCCACAAAGATTATTTTAAAGTATTATGATGTCATATACATCAACTTAAATATTAACGTTCAGTAGTTTCACTTTTAATGACCTTCGCGATCATAGTGGGAATGTCTTAAATAGAACGACGTATTTTAACAACAATAATCTAGTTATATAGCAGATAAGACCATAATACATGTACAGGCACGAATTATCCCGAGCGTGGGTTTTGATAACCGATTGAAATGAACTTGGCCTATATAGAAACTTAATCGCTTAATTCATTATTGAAAAATACTTTTCCATAAAAGTGATTGTAAAAATTAACACCATTACCAACGCAACCAACCAGAGGTTTTTTTTTTATTTTAAAAAATACATCTTTGGCACTAGTATCAGCGCCCGATGTAGCAGTGGGGTTTTCAAGCATACCTACTACGAATACAAGATACACCAACATTTAGAATAATTATTTCTCGATTACACAAATAATTACCCTTTGTGGGATCGATCCAAAAAAACTCAGCACGGTGGTAGCAGCTATGCCAATGGCGAACATAATCCGTAGTATTATACGTTCATAGTACAATCATAACATATGTAGATATATTATTTCCGTTGTAGAATGTAGAACGTACAGTCAGTATTAAGAGGTGAAAAAGAAAATGACTCTAGAATAAAATATTGTGCTGCATATCAACATGATGTTATAACAAAATTTTAATATAAATAACATAATTAAAAAGATAACGTTCAAAAATGGTCTAAAAAATCAATATGTTATCTATATTAATGTTCTAAAGTTCAAGAGTTTGGTTTTTTATATTATCTGTTTGAACGCGCTAATCTGCGACTACCAGTCGGATGTGAAACAAATATTTTTGCATTTTATAGTCTGTTTATTGAGGAAGGTTATAGTCTAAGATCACGATATAGCCTTGGAGCAGAACAACTACCATACAAAATGTAGGTTACAAATACGTTATGCGGCACCGAAAGAATTGTATGGTGCACAACTTTATGTGGGTTAAAATTTTAATTTTAAACTTAATCTTTTACCAAATGTTTAATGCGAGTTGATTATATTATTATAGGATTATTTCCAAAATCGCATACAGTTTCTATAGCTTTACCTTTTAATATAGGAGTATACACGAGAATTTCAGCTAAGCTGGTTTCTTGATATACCCTCTCCCTCTATTCCGATCAGTGTACTGACACTTTGACTCCCGTTAGAGGTTGCATTTATCAGTAAGCATTACCTGTACAGATAAAAAATTATTTATATCAATAATTTTATAAGCGTTCATTATTGTTATTAATTTAACGAGTTGTTCGAGAATAATCAATACTACACATACTAAAATTAAAATTAATTGTTATTATCAGCTGTAGTAAAAGTAGCTGTTCTAAATTCTTAATGATGTGCCTATTTTAAATTATTTTTTAATTATTCATTATGGCTGAAACTCCATTGTAATTTAAGATAAATGCTAAGAAATCCAAAATTAATTTGCTAGATAATGATTCGGCTGTTAAACAAAGCGCTAGACCGATTTACAGTTGAAAATATTGCGGTATAATTCTGGTTAGTGGTGGTCAGAGAGAGATTTGCAAAATAGTTAGCTGAAAAAGAGACATATAACTATTAAGTTAATTTTTGTATTATAAGTATCAAAACTATTTTTTTTTATTGTAGCACGGCATAAAGACTGCCCTATGCCTGATAGTAAGCACAGTACAATTCAAAAACAATGGCGACCACCGAGAGAGAATCTATCCATCGCCGGTCGCCGCTGTCATGCCGGCCTGCGAAAAGCTGGATATGCATAGGCTGATCCCGAAAAGCGACCCGCAGAAGCGAATCACTATTATGGGTTTTTCGCCATATACATGGTGGTTGCGGCCCAGTCGGGCTGTCAAGCCCTACCACCCCGCTTTCGCCATTGCCTCGTTCGTTATTCAGCAGTGTGCACCGCGTGCAGGTGAGGTTGGCTGGGGTGTCTCAAGTCTTATGATGTTATTGGACACCCCTTACACTCCTTATTAGCTATGTTTTAGTATGAACTAAGAAGATATTTTATTTCAAGTATTAAAAAACTTTATTAAACAACATCACAAGCAAATTACAGCAGAGTTTTTGCGTCATAAAAAGTTATGCATTTTGATAGTCATCATGATTTCCATAATTATTATCGTCATCACATTTAGGAAGCTCGATTTATTCGCGTTTTTTATTTTATTTTTACCTTAATAACAACACTTATTGACGGCGGTAATTACTCTTAAACAAACCAAATTAAGTCAGACTTACCTTCGTTGTTCTGCCTACTTTAACAACAATAAAAATGTGTGGTAATAATAAATTTAGGTTCATAAAAGTTAATTAAATTCATAAATAATATTTTTACCTGCATGGGTACGATGCACAATAGTAAGTCGAACTTCTATCTCTGGCCAGATAGCCAGCCCTAGCGTTTGCCAGCTCTTGGACTATTCTGTTTTTCTGTTACATGCCAATTGTTGAGATTCATTATAACCGTAATTGAAGTTTACAGGTACAAGATGTTAATAATTCCTCTAAAACAAGAAAGTCGAATGAAATGTCATATTACCGTAGTTTTAATTTTGAAATATAAATCTCAACGGTTTATCGAACACTGTGGTTACTCTTGATATTGAATGACACGATGGACTGTTTCGGCCCAGAGATAGTAGGTTTTTTTTTCGAACTGACTACGCTATTGACCATGCAAGGTCTTAACAGCTTCACCGGACTACTAAGGCGAGCGCTTAAGGCACTCAGCCGATTTTATTTTGACAACTAGCTCAAGGGTGCGCGGCACACCTCGGCTTTGGCTGTTGTCTGATACATGCAATTCGCGACCTATCTGAGCTAACCTAAGCTAAGCTTAGTGAGCGTACATATATGAGTTGTTGAAACATATATGTGTACCAAGCATACATACCTCAACAACTCCTATATATATTTCGTATCGGATAATATTCTAAACTATTTCAGTTTGAAAAGGGAAAAAATAAAACCCTTCCACTTGCATGTGTAAGCGTGTATGCGTGCACGTGTGTGGAGGTGATTTGTGTAATGTTGTCGCAGTGATGTAAGATTTTGTGTCACTGTATCGCGCGAGCAGCGTACTTAAGGGCTCCATGCCGAGGGAACGGACCTAGGTTTGAGCCGTTGCCGAGGGGGGCCTAGTCTGGTGTGCGGGAGCGAAATTTACCCCCAGACCACGGCGGCGTGATCTGTGGTTACGCGGGCGTGGGCGTGAGCACGCTCTGTTCGGAGAGACAGGCTGGTACTGATCGTTCACTGCCGTTATTTCATCGGGAGGGTCGGTTAAAATATGTCGCGGACGTCTTTTACAACGCGGAGATAGTAGCAATTTGTAGTGTATGTACCAGTTACGAATGCGAATTACAGCGTCATGTTTGGTTTAATAAAATGTGAAAGTTTGCCTGATATGTAGGATTTCAAACGTAATGACCTACCGAATATATACGTATCATAATACTCTTACAAAGTTGTTGAGCCGATATCCGCGTCTTTGTATATGTGTGCTGAGTTATTTTCAATTACGCAACATATTTTGGTACATTCTCAATATCATTTGAAGAATTTCTTCTAGTCGTGTTATATGTAAAACTAGCTGATACCTGCACCTTCACCTAATTCGTTCACCATCTTAACAATATATTTTAGTAAAAACAGATAGTACTTATAATAATTGAGGTTACTGAAAACCTTAATTACTTTTAATTTAATAAAGCTATCGTATTTAATTGTTTTTAAGATAAGGAGCAATTGTCTATGATGCAAAGTTTAAAGAAATGATCGAAATCCGTATAGCTGTTTTTATATGATACGCACACAATGACAGACTACTATAATTTTATTTAAAACTAGCTAACCCGCGCAACTTCGTCTGCGTAAAATTAGTTGCTACCAGTTTCTATTGTATTTCCAAACTCCAAAAATCTTAAAAACCTAGAAGCTGATTGCAGCGACACCAACCGTTTTAAATTGTGAAACCAAACAGTTCAGCGACCCACTCAAACACATAATGTCTTCCCAGTACCCCCTGGATAGCTTCTGTGACACTCACGACCGCGCCCCACTTACTACTACTGTCATAGGCGCAGTGGCAGCGACTACGCAATAATTTTACCAACTTGTAGCTTTTATTTCGCATTATCTTCTGACGAACTTCATTAATTAATATGCTGTACAAAGTAAACTTTATTTCCACAAAATCTCAATTTTTATTTAGCTATTTGTTGCTATAAATTGATTTTTTGTAAAGCTAAAGGTAATTAATATTTTTGCTACAAATTTTATTCCTTTGTTTCAAACTATTTAAGCGGTGCACGTCATATTATTTTATTGTTGCCAATTTTAATTACAATTGTGATACATTATTAAAAATATAAATATTTGCCAAAATAATAAGTAATCTTTAACACTGAAACAATAATACACCTATCTACTTCTACCTTTCAGACATCATTTTCAAAATCAGATCAGTAGGACCAAAGATTATTACCCCGAACACCCAAACTTTACCTGTCTTTCCAATATTAGTATAGATATAGTATTGAATGGAAACTGCAAACGACTAAACTAATTATTCCAATCGTAAATTAACAACCCTGCACCCAACAATTTCAATACTCATCAGTATTTGGAAAA
>MU159145.1:150130-217753 GCA_015888305.1 Antheraea pernyi | reverse complement strand
CAATATTTCGAAAAAATAGCAGATGTTCCCATCGTTCTTTGGACACCAATATTAGTGAATATTGTTAATTATTAAAACCTTATATATGTAACAAAACTGTTACATATTCAATCGTTTCTTCATTTCGTTCATACTGCTAAGAATTAAAATTCTATTTACCATCGGCACGTCTAGAACGCGCAGGGACGGCATGCTGGGTTAGTAAGGTCGATTGGCGTCCTTGGGCCGTTTGAGCTGAACCTTCAGCCGCTTCATGCCGATCTGGAAGCCGTTCATCGCCTGGATAGCGGCCTGCGCCGACGTTGGGTTGTCGAATGACACAAAACCTGAAAAAAAAACCAAAATATATTTAGAAAACAGAAAAAAACATTTTTTTTCAGCTATTGCCAAAGTGCATGACACTACTATCATCATCAGCCTGTAAGAGACTCACTGCACGGCCACAGCTCTTTTCCCGAAGGAAGATATGACGTCATCACGCCAGCCCACAACGTATTGGCGATTTGAAACTGTGACAAAACCGCAGTTCAATGTTTTTCTACATACTACAAGAACATTCCTCAGGTTCAGGTTTCCTCACGATATTTTCTTACACCGTTAGTCGATAGTGTTATCGATTTGAATTACTAAATGTACGCGAATTCCGTAAAATTTGTTGGTATATGCTGAAACTCCGGATATCGGAATGATGTTGCACCGGTCAATATACTGGACCACCACGATTTTTTTTCATGACACTGTGTGTGATAGTAAATATACACACATCAAAAAAGTCTAAGCAACATGGCATTTCATGCACATTCATATCTTTATTCTAATATATAAAAATCACATGTCACGGTGTTTGTGTTCGAATTCCTCCGAAACGGCTAGACCGATTTTATTGAAATTTTTAATGAATACTTAATAGGTTTTTGAATAGATCGTAAAGCATATTTTATATCTCTAGGTGATTAGGATTTTTTTTGTGAATTTTCTGACATTATTTTTGAAAATAAAAGAAAATGACGTCCATTGAAAAATGTATTGACGACTAATATTATAATGACAATGACATGATACATTTTTCTTTTTCTTTTTAGACAGGTGTATATAATGAAACAACATAGACAATATAGATCTACAAAAATTGTCTGTGAGAGCATATATTTATTTTTTAAGGATAGCACACTATACTCATTATACGTTCTAAAAAAAGTGACATACAATTTTAAAGCAATTTAGACGTATTGCGTTGGGTTTAAATATAACGATAATTGTTGGACATGTCGGAAAAAGTCAAACCGCCTAGGAGTTTTCATCGAAAACGCTGCCTAATCCTTTTGAGATATAACAAAACAATGTATGTTGGGATATTCCCCTTTTATAGATATACAAAGAAATCTGTGAAGGCATTTTTTAAGGGTAGCCAAATATACTCATTATATTTTCTAAAAAAAGGTGACGTACAATTTGGAAGCTATTTAGACGGATACAGTATTAATAATTATCAACTTAAATACTTTAGTTACATTAAGCATTTTATGCACATTCATATCTTTATTCTAATACTAAATAGCTTTAAAATTGTATGTCACTTTTTTTAGAACGTATAATGAGTATAGTGTGCTATCCTTAAAAGATAAATATATGCTCTCACAGACAATTTTTGTAGATCTATATTGTCTATGTTGTTTCATTATGTACACCTGGCTAAAAAGAAAAAGAAAAATGTATCATGTCATTGTCATTATAATATTAAATCGTCAATACATTTTCAATGGACGTCATTTTCTTTTATTCTAACAAAAGTAAACCTTATTACATTTACCCAACATACATTGTTATATCTACCCACCTGTTCGTTTACCTCCTCTAATAAAAAAAAATATATATAAATCATGAAAACCAGCTCAGTCGCTTGTGAGCTTATCGTGAACAGAGAGTCAGACGCGGCGGAGGACTTTGTTTTATAATATGTAGTGATTTACTACATAATAGAATAACTTTAGTTATTTATTTTATTTTGACTTTGTTTTATACTATGTAATGAAGATTATCATTCTAAGATCTGGCTGAAGAGTATTTCGATAAGTCCATACTAGGCAAAGAGTTTTATTCTAGACTAGCTTCAGCCCGCGACTTCGTCTACGTGGTACAGTTACTTTGGGCTAACGCTAACACGCAGCGGAAACTCTGAAAAGGAAAAAATAAACGATTTTGAAATATTCTTCATTGGTGCTCCGCTCTTAATTAATAATTAATTTTTCATACACAAACTTTATTTTTATAATACGTAATAGATTATAAATAAAAAATTGGAAACAAAACACACACAGAATAAAAATGTTTGCGAACACAGAATACTAACGCTAACGAAATCTCTCAAAACGAAAAAAGTGCCCGACTTTGAAACATTCTTCATTGGTGCTCCGCTCCTATTGGTCTTAGCGTGATGATATATAGCCTATAGCCTTCCTCGATAAATGACTTATCTAACACTGTTATAAATTTTCTAGTCGGTCCAGTAGCACCTGAGAATAACGCGCTCAAACAAACAAACAAACAAACAAACAAACAAACAAACAAACAAACAAACAAACAAACAAAGAAACAAACAAACAAACAAACAAACCCTGCCTACAGCTTTATAATATTAGTATAGATTTAGTATATTTAATACTTTTATATCTGTCTTCAATCAATATCACTTTCAAAACCAAAAAATTACAAATAAACGAAAAAATTAAGAATATATTTTGTCTAGGTTTGCCACAAAACAGGATACTCGGGAGGTTAAATTATTATCAGCGCTTGATAAAAAGTGACTGTCAGCGGTCGGGAACTGAACGATTGATAAGAAATATGTGCTATCACAACTACGTGCTTATTATTATTTATTCGAAAGACTTTCGTTTAGAATATATTTATCAATGAAAGAATAAACTATTTAAGGTATTGACAGTTGAACTGGTGCCGTGTTATTACAAAAAAGGTAAATATGTATTAAATACTTGGTTTAAAAAAGTTTCCTAATAAATGCACCGCGCTCGCCCGAGGCAAGTTCGCGTTATCCTTTTTCACAAGTCTAACCTAATGTAACCAAAGCGAGATAAAAGAGTAAGATGGCGAACATTCAGAGACCGCGGTGCATTTAATATGATACCTTTTTAAAGCCAGGGTTCAATACGTATTTAACTTTTTTTAATAACACCAGTGAGGTTCGAATTTGATTAACGCAATTTCGATCTTCATCAGAGGTTTCGAAATCGTGCGAATGTGGAAACCCGTTAGAGTGGACGTTCAAAGGGAACCTGTAATAATCTACTATCCGAGTAAGGCAATCTATCACTCTGAAAGATCATGTATTACCAAAATCAATCCATCGACGTCTACATTGCCTGTCGAACTATCATCGGTGAATATCGTTCGGATGAAGGTTAAATTGATAATATCGAAACCTGGCCTATTGACCTATTGTTAAATCAAGAATAATTAATATAATCCGTTCATAAACAATGGATGGGTGTTGAAATTTGTGAGACGCTATTTATTTAAACAGTGATTTCAAAAATTATTACGGTATTAAAAGTTGGATGGTTTGATGGTTGAACTCGCTAATCTCAGGAACCACTGGTCCGATTTGAAAAATTCTTTCAGTGTTTTATAGCTCATTTATCGAGGAAGGTTATAGGCTATATCATCACGCTAAGACCAATAAGAGCGGACCACTGATATTAACAATGTTTCAAAATCGTTTTTGTTTTTTTTTAGAGTTTCCGCAGCGTGTTAATTTTAGCCCAGAGCTAGTTTATTATAGAGGTATTAAAGTTTTAAGAAACTAATCTTTTTATAAGTGCTACACCTTCTATTATACATATATGTTTTGTTGTCGGGGAGATATCGGACGAGTGATGTTTTTTCCTCTAATATACTGTTAGGATAATAAACAACATAGAAGAAGTAAGTATCATAATATTTTTAATAAAAAAAAATCGAGTGTGTTCATACGCGGTAGAAGTGAAACTTAGTATGCTGATTAATTTTTAAGAGAATAGCACATTTTAACGTTTCTCTCTCTTTCTCCCTCTCTCTTCCTCCCTTTTGTATATATTTCATACAGCATGGAGTCTGGTCTCCATGATATGCAGAGTTCGTGTATAGGCCCGTATCCGACGGTGGAGTAGTGGGGACGCAGACCGCTACGAACCATGACATAAAGTTGAGACGACGGAAAGGGAAATTATATAGGAACGCACTCTATCTCACAGTCTAAAACCTATATATGTATATATTTTATAGGTTCCCCGTTTCAAGATACATTTTCATTTCATAAAATTCAATTAATGAACTGAAACAAAAAAAAAAACAGTAAATTGTTTATTTTTATTACACCGCTAGTGGTACAGTTATATAATTCTTCTATCTACTACAAACTAATTAATTTATTAGAAGAATTTAAAACTATGAAAAGTAAACGTTTTAAAATTCATAGATTATACCTAAATTGCACAATGGGTGTATACCACCTGCGGCTGAAGACGAAACCGCATATAATACAAGTACATTCTTATTCATACGGTATATAATATTAACAGTTTAAAAAGTGAACTTTACGAGAGAAGTTTATGCGTTACTCTGTTATTTAAAAACGGAAAAAAAGTTTATATCCTCACGAATATTATAGTCTGCATGCAAAATAGGTATTTGAGTAACATAATTTGTACACAGCATGTGTTGTAGAATATTACATTCACGCATCAGTTTTATAGCCGAATACGTATAAAAAGTTTATCTTATAAGACGTATAGGATATTTGAGAACATGCTGTACTTACTTTTATTACTACATGAATAGCTAGTATTAATATTTTGCAACATTGGCTCAATTTAAACGCAAACGTGTATCCATACGCTACAGTTTTCGACGGTACTAATCCAAATACGAAAGTGAATTTGTTCATTTCTTACGTTTTCACGCCTTAGAGCCTGTCCAGATGAGGCGTTTTACGCGCGAGTCGACTCGAGCGTTTCAAAATATATTGCGTCCGGATACTGCGTTTTACGAGCGTTTCTACCCTAGGAAACGTCGCATACGCTGGGATACGTCGTACGGATAGACGACTGACAACAATGTCGACTCGCCAATGACTCGCGCGTAGTACTGGACGCAGCAATGGGGCCTGAGTATCTCGACTCGCGCTCGAGTTGAGAGTCTCGCTCATTGCACGCGTTTTACGCGCGAGTTAGGAAACGCGCCGCACCATCTTAACGGGATATATGTGTAGCTCTAACATCTCGGGTACGCGCGAGTGTCTACGCGCGAGTCGATTCGCGCGTAAAACGCCTAATTTGGACAGGCTCTTAGCTAGTCAACCGATCATCATATGTACATATTATTAAGTATACATAAAAGGTCCAGAAAAAATGCACTGTCCCTGAGAGATAGGTTACAATATCTACAAGGTAATAACAAGAGCGAAGCCGCGGGCAAAATCTAGTATGTTTATAAATTGAAGCGGTCCTTTTACTCGCACTCGAATAAAGCAAGATTTAATTTTAAAATCAATTGCTATTTTTCGAACTAACTAACGCTATTGGCGTGATAGTCCTACACAGCTTTACAGTATTAGGACGAGCGCTTATGACGCTCAGCCGCTTGGGAACAACCTCAAGGGAGCCAAAGTGCCCGAACCTCGGCTTCGGCTATTGCCTTGGGTACAACAACGCAAATCTTAGTAAGCTTAACTAACTAAGCTAATTATAAATATAACAATTAGTGAGGCACACATGTGTACCATTTTGGGGTGTAAGGGGTGTGGGTGAATAACATCTAAGACTTGAGACA
Source organism: Antheraea pernyi (assembly GCA_015888305.1). NCBI lineage: Eukaryota > Metazoa > Arthropoda > Insecta > Lepidoptera > Saturniidae > Antheraea > Antheraea pernyi. The sequence continues at coordinate 211,927 of MU159145.1, read as the reverse complement.
CCCAAGCTAACCTCACCTGCACGCTGAATAACGAACGAGGCAATGGTGAAAGCGAGGTGGTAGGGCTTTACAGCCTGACGGGGTCGCAACCACCATGTATATGGCGAAAAAGCCCGTCATAGTGATTCGCTTCTGCAGGTCGCGTTTCGGGATCAACCTGTGCATATCCAGCTTTTCGCATGACAGCGGCGACCGGCGATGGATAGTGTCACTTGGCGGTCGCCATTGGTTTTGGATTGTACTGTGCCTACCATCAGGCACGGTGCAGTCATTTTGCCATGCTACAATTTAAAAAAAACCAGCATGTGTGCCATTTGAACTCAAACATGTATTTTGTATATGTTACTAAACTAAGCTAATAAGTTCGAAAAATAAGGGGAGAAAATAAAACTGTTCTACCATATGTGTACTTAGCTATGTCTTGTACGTATATGAGGGTGATCTACGTTGTGAGTGTTAAGTTAGGTTTCAGTGTCACTGTATCGCGCTAGCGGTGTGTTCGAGGTCTCTACTCCGGGGAATCGAAGCTAGGCTTGAGCCACTGGCGAGGGGAGTTGCGTCAAGTAATCAATGGCTATGGAAATCGCTATAGTAGGCAAGCGCGCCCCTTATTTTGATCACATAAAAATAAAGGCACTATGCCTGATGGTAAATGGGAGTAGATATAATGACTTCCCATTTTTCATGATTTAACGCAATACATATTAAATCTTAATAATTGATTTTAATATTCAGACTATTTTATTCACTCAGATATTGTTAATTTAAAAAATGCTACGTGATCGGACAACCACGTGCACAGAATCAAACGGGGTTTTTTTGTTTGTGAAAGGCTAAAAATATGTTCTGTTCCTATTTTTACACAATCGTTTTGACCCCTCGAGTATTGAAAACCATAAGGCTTTAAGCTCCATACAAACGAAAGTAGACCTTATGATGCACAGGTCAGCAAACATTTTGGCAGTATAAGTTTTCAAAAATACTGGATTTATTACAAGATTTGAATAATAGGAAATTATATAATGTAAAATTACAATTTGTTTATAAAATGTATTATTAAATTATTCTTTCATTCCTAAGAACTTTTTTTTTACTTAACCATGAAGTTTACAATTTATTTATTGTATTTATACTTTTAGGTTAGAAAAAATATTTTACATTAAATACTTAATTAAATAAATATTAAATTATTATAATATAAATATATCAAATGAAATATTAAATAATTTAGACAAATGAATATGATAGCAGTAGTTTTTGGGCACTTAACATTACTATTGTCTTCTCTATTTATTTCATATAAAACTTATTGTAAGAAAATATACTAAGACCTAGCTAAAGGGTATACCCAAGACTAAAACAAAATCTATACCAATCAATTCAGTTGTCCTAAACATACTAAAACAAAAACAATTGCTTATATATTCTGCAAGGATAGCAGTTTTTTTTATAAAATACACAGCAAACACAATAGTTATGACTATTAAAAATTACTATTCTAAAAATGAATTGATATTCATATTTTAAAAAGGCACAAATATCATGTCTTAAGAGTCTTTCTCCTATAGTAGCACTTTTTGTACTAATGAGCCATACAATAAGATTGTTACAATATAAGCAGAAACCAATGAAATTCATAAACTATAATTACACTTTTAAAATAAAGGTAAATATCAATAATTTATACTTATTACTTTGTAAAATAAATTTTCAAAAATGATTTACAAATAAATACAATTACATACAATTACATTTTATTTCAAGGTATTATAAAATAATGAACACAAAATGAAGACTTATAATAACTAAAAATTATAATGATATTTGATGAGCACTGCTTACTCACTCTTCTTGTTCTTTCTTCATAAAGGAGCAAACCTTTAAAATAAATGTGTGAATTGCTATTCTGTTAATTTGATATTAATTTTATTTAATACCTACAGCTTGAACAATGGTTGCTCTTCATATACAGAGGACCTATAACATTACAAAATTATGTTTTTGTTTTATAAAATAGAATATGAAAATCGTAAGTAAAATACGCAAAACTATGTGTCGCAATACTCTGTACAACATATAAATAGGGAAATTTTTGTAATGATCTACTGTAAACGACACTCATAAAGAAATCACATGTAAAGCAAGTATTGTATTACAAATCGATGTTTGTGTACACAGTGAACTGTATTAAACTTAGATAAAACCAATTTGAATTATGGTAGTGTATACAGTTATTGATACAAATGAAAAAGCATTTTTTATAACATAAAGTTAGTATATAATAACATAAAGTTATAACACAACATAAACACAAAATAATTACTCCTACACTCATAAATAACTCGACATTCTCGCAGAAAACTGTCAATGCGTCACGTGATGTTGCTACAAAGAATTATTGGCTATACAATAGTTGCTAATCGAAAATAAGAAAAATACGAAATATATTTTAAATTAGCTATAATTATTTATGAAAATAATTATAAATATATGATAATATAAAAGCTATATAATTTTCATATAATTAAATATATTATTGTGACCATAGATTTATAGACTTATAGGACTACATAGGGTAGGTACACGTACTAAATGTCTTTGCCGAAAGGCGGGAAATTTAAAAACTTTAAAAAAAACTTGTGGGACGTTTTCATCCCATTCGAAAGGCAAAAGGTTAACCGTGAGTTCTACCTAACATGAATGCGGAATGAACAACTTTGAATGAATAAGACGCAGTATTAATACCTCACGTTTGAAATAAAATTAAACTTGCAAGTACATACTGAAACGTTCAACTCGGCGTAAGAAAATCTATTAATGACTGTTAGAAATAATTGCATTACTTTTTCTCTAAGTGTTGGTTAGAAAAAGAGTTTGCGTTTCTGAACAAGTTATATGTCGATGAATAATTCTGAGTATAATTCTGCGATAATACAGAAAGATAATGCGTTAACTTATTAACCTTTATTACACATAACAACTAACGAAAGTTTCGCAATGTATTACTGATATGTTAAAATATTGCTATCAATTTAGTCATATATTGTCAGTTATCGCACTCTCATGGTCAAAGCCAACAATATCGAAAGCAATAAGATAGTATCGGCGCGTAAATAAATGATTAATAATAAATAACTAAATACGTTTAGCGCTGATTCATAATATGTTGTAAGACGTTTGCAATTAAATCAACTTAGATTATCCTATCTAATATTGTAAATGGGAAAGTGAGTTTGTTACTCTTTCACACCTTAACCTATTCAACCGATTACCATGTAATTTTGTATATACGTGGTGAAGATTATAGAAAGAAACGTTCAAATCTTTATTAATGTGAGCAAAACCGCGGGCGAAAGTTAGTGACAATATAACTCAGTACTCACAATATTGTCCAAAAAGTCGACCTTATAAAAGAGTTTACGTTAAGTAAGATTCTTAAATATATATGTAGTACCTAGAAGACCGAGCTAGCTCGGTTCTTTGAAGAGACAATTATTTTATTACGCTGGTGAAGAAGCAATTAATTCTCTAGGAAGATTTTATCAGCAGCTAGTGTGGAACTGCATAAACCTCATTACAGGCTGAATTATTAAGCCTTCTGCAATCAGCTTTGTATATTGTGCGGGTAACCCTTGGGCAGAACTTAGCCGTCTCATTTCGTTCTCTACTCCTTGCATCATTGTATACAAGCTGAATGTTTAGACAGTAGTGATAATTATGGAGGATAAGAACCCTAAATGTTATTCCGCTTGATAGTGTTAAATACCACTTAACAACCCCTTAGCCGATTTTTTAAGACCCAGATCTAAAAATGGCGGATCATGTTTTTAAATATCCAGGCATATTTTTTAAATTTTATTTTAGTTTACATAACTGTTGTTATTGTTCAAGTTTTTCAAATTTTGTAATTAATACGATATTCTATTAAAACTAATGCTGCCAGCAGTCTGTTCACCAGTCCATCATAGGGTCTACATTCGTTTGTCTTATATAGTGCATAAACTCTTATGGTTTTGGACAGTCCAGGGGAGTTAATTTTAATTTACGACACCTGTATACGTAATACCAACATATATATTATGTAAACAGTAGGTTATTAATAATTCTACACAGAAGTATCCGTGGATGTAAGGTAGGTAATATTTATAATTTTTACAGCAGTAAATTAACGTTAAGTGCCTCCTATGAAATAATATAAACGTCAATCACTACGTCGTTACGATACCGTTTTTTTTTTTGCAAAAAAATGTTATAGAATTACGTGTGCTGATTTGCAATAAATCGAACAAATAAAGAAAAAAACTAACCAGGAAATTCTATGTCAAGGTTGCCGCGATTCGTTTCTTTAATAATACTCCACGCTAATGTGATTCGTTAGTTATGCATTCAGCCACATATGAATACATATTAATTATACAAAGGTTGCGTACTTGACGATTTAATCAGCGCGAAAGAAGTAACATTTGCGAGTCTTCATAAATTTTTGGATTTTATACTTCGGTTAATAGACAAACACTCAGCCAAGGATTTGTAACTTGTAACGTTCCTCACTGTTCAAAGGTTTATATGATTCAAGATCTAACTGCTTTAACAATAATAAATCGTAAAATAAAAATGATTTTCTAAAATATTTAGAAGTATTTAGCTAAATGATTTAAGGTAATTCTTTATTTTTATAATAGTAACCGTATTGAATGCAAAGAATTGTGTACAAAAATTTAAATCTGTATTAATATTATAAATCTGGAGAGTTTGTTTGGTTGAACGCGCTAATCTCAGAAACTGGTTGATTTGAAAATTTCATATAGTGTTAGATAGCTCATTTATCCAAGAAGGCTATAGGTTATATCATCACTCTAAGACCAATAGGCGCGGAGCACCTATGAAGAATGTTTCAAAATCGAGGGTTCTTTTTCCTTTTGAATTTTGCTGTTTGTAGCGTTAACGCGGACGAAGTTGCGGGAACAGCTAGTACCTAATAAATATTTTAAACCTAACAAGTGTTCGTAACACTAGCGTTAATACTGGTATTCGCTAGAATCAACCCTTTTATTCTTCACTCGTATTATAAATGCAAAACTGAGTTTGTTTGTTTGTTACTCTATTACGCCTTAACTACTGAACCAATCGTCATGACATTTTGCGGTTGTAGAGAAAAGGACATAGAGTATATAAAAAAATAGTACTATTCCCAAGGGATACGTTAAATCTACATTAACTCGAAGAAACCGCGGGGAAATGCTAGTATAATATACATCCATAATTTGAAACTAAAATCATGGTAGGTAGCCACGTTGAAGCTATTACTAGTTTCAGGATGAATGGGTGGGCTCGCCCGGGGTAGTACCACCCTCTCACAGAAAACCGACGTGAAGTAACAATGATTGCATTGCTGCGTTTCGTTCGGTCAGTCAGAGCATCGGAGGCCCACCTCTCTTCCCCTTCCTCCTCTCCCCTTCCACTTCCCTTCCTCCCCCTTCAACACAGCCTGACATCGCACTTGCGACTCCCTCGGTGTTGCAAGTCTCTATGGACGGTGGTGATCACTTAACATCAGGTTACCCACCTGTCCGTAGGTCTCCTACGACATAAAAAAAACAACGGTACACCGACGGACGTCATGTCATTACCGTAACAGCAACCTGTAGTCAAAAATATGGACATCGTAGTTACGCAACCTACAATCATACTGTCATTTTCTTACTTGTTTAGTAACATCCTGACAATTACATTGAATTGCGAATATATAATGACCCTAATGTTGAAAGTCCTAAGTCATTGTAGTTTAGCCATCACTTTAATAATCTATGACGGACTATAGTAATAAGAGTGTTAATAGAAAACCTCAATCCAATCTCGGTAAATGATTGTTTAGGACGCACCTGCTTCGAAGAAACATCTTCCCGCTATTATTATGAACGTCGGGTTTATTAGCGATCAACGAAATATACCATCGCAGAATTATCACACCGGCTCTGAAAATTATCGGAAATATGACCAACCTCTTCAGCCCCTTGAATACTTCCCCCTAATAGGTAATTTTCTTTTCTTCCAAGAGTTGCTACTCCGGGAGCTAAATCGACAATAATTGATTTGCTTCTCCTTAATATCAGTTGGTTTGTATGTGAACACGAAATATAAATTTAGCTGTTACATACAATAAATAATGAAGAATATTTAGCTAAGAATATGAAACATTTCGTTAACTTTACAAGTAATTTATATATTTTACACTGTACATTTACTTATTTATCGTATTCATGTTTACAAAGGTTACAGTTACCTAGCGAACGAAAGTATTAACGAGAAATATTTCGTATTTTTTAAAATCAATGGATTCAGAATCGATTATTGGAACTTTCTTTGATATGTAAAAAACGCTTTGACTGGTCTTTTGTTTTTCGCTGGACGCTTTTAGTGAACGGACCTTTATTAGAAATTGGATCTTGATCGGTCTAAAGGGTCTTCTATCGAATCAACAACCCTAATATCTCCTGCTATATCTTTTGGCAAGCTATGGAAAATTATGATAACCCTTATACTTTAGTCCTCACCAAATAAGTAATATAAATTATCATAAATTTTGTCTTCGAAATTCTTATAACTATGCGTTCGTGCATTCGCTTATGTATTTGAAAGTTTCACAGATTCCTTTGTTGTGTAGCAAATGAACAGGAAACTTCTTCAAATAATATAGTTTATTTTTGCGCAGATACTCAAAGTTGCTTACAAATTGTATAATACATAAGTTTGTCTATTATACGTTATTGTCTCATGTTCTGCAATTGTGTTTTGGTTTAAGTTGTACTCCGATCAATTTCACACTTTTATTTGTGAAAGTGAGTGGTTTTCATAAAATGAATTGGCTATTACAACATCATCATCAGCCTGTAAGAGACCCACTGCAGGACCATAGGCCTCTTCTTGAAGGAAGGTATGGGCGTAATCATCACGCCAGCTCACGACGTATTGGCGATTTCAAACTCAGAGAAATCCACAGTTCTATATTTTTCCTGCATACAGTAGTACTACTAGAACATTTCTCAGGTTCAGTTTTCCTCACGATGTTTTCCTTCACCGTCAGCCTATGGTGGTATCAATTTAAATTAATAAATATACGCGAATTCCGGAAAATTCGTTGGTACATGCCGGGGTTCGAACCTCCGGACATCGAAATAATATTCCACCGGTCACACCACTAGACCGCCACGACTTTAACATATTATCGAAGTATTAAAAAGGTTAATTAATTAGTTATTTCTAAAAGTTGCCTCATATAAGTAAAAGAATGCTAAGAAATAGAAGAAAAAAAAACAGTAATAGAGGGGTGTAAGGGGTGTCGAATAACATCATAAGACTTGAGACACCCAAATCCAACCTCACCTGCACGTTGCTGAACAACGAACGAAGTAATGGCGAAAGCGGGGTGGTAGGGTTTTACAGCCTGACTGGGTCGCAACCACCATGTATATGGCGAAAAAGCCCGTCATAGTGATTCTCTTCTGCGGGACGCGTTTCGGGATCAGCCTGTACATATCCAGCTTTTCGCAAGCCGGCATGACAGCGGCGACCGGCGATAGATAGTTTCTCTCTCGGTGGTCGCCATTGTTTTTGGATTGTACTGTGCTTACCATTAGGCATAGTGCAGTCATTTTGCCGTGCTACTATAAAAAAACAGTAATATGAGAATGTTGGTTATAGGCAGAAGACACTTTAGCTTTTAATCATGTTTACGCTCATTAGAAGACATTCATTATATAAGTCAGTAAATTATTAAGTGCTAAATACTGACAGATTGGTGTTTAAAGTTTGCTTCAATTTTTGATAAGAATTTCGCTCATTAACAATAAAACCTTATTTTGCCAGTAATTCATTCAACTATGGCTGTATAACGCAGCCGTGTCTAATTTACTTTTAATTGTATTTTGTACGCGTGTAATGTTTATTAGTACCAGGGTGACCGAGCTTCGTTCGGTTGGTTAACACGATAATTGCATTTTCGCTATTGGTTGGAGGTGTACCGAACGTATTTCCATTCGTATAGTGTCATCTCCCAATATTTTGATATGCTATTATCATCTGTTAATGCAAGTATCACTAAAATTGACAATATAGCTAGCTAGCTATGTATGTAAAATTGATATTTTTATGTAAATGTTCAGGGAAAACATCTATGCAGATAAACTTAAAAAGTAAAACCTTATCTAAATACAAAATTTGATCAAGATCGTTAGAGCCATTTCCGAGATACACGAAATAAATTTATATATGAATATGTATATGTAAGAATTGCTCCTTTAAGGTTATACGATTGTTTTATAAAGTCGCATTATGTTAATACTTCACGAGTTTTGACGTCTTCAGTACATACTATAAAACAAAGTGCTCTGCCGCGTCTGTCTATCTGTTCACGATAAACTCTAAAACCACTGAACGGATTTTCATGCAGTTTTCACTTGTAGATACAGTGACTCATGTGGAAGGTTTAGGTAGATAATTTGTCAAGGTTTTTTTTATTATCAATAATGCCGGATAACGTCTGACGGGCCTACTAGTTATTTTCTATTTCTAACTATAAGGTTCAATTTCTATGTTATTTATGCTCTTATATGTATATATGCTATTGTCAACAGACTAATCATCAAAAATGTCATCACCATCGAAACACAGAACAAAGAAACAAACCAAATGCAAACAATTAATGCACAAAAGACTGCCGATCTCAAAATGGCTACCAGAATATAATTCAGAAAAAGCTGTCGCCGACCTAATAGCCGGTATTACAGTGGGATTAACCGTCATACCTCAAGCTCTTGCGTATGCAACTCTAGGAGGCTTAGAACCACAGGTAAATGCAAAAACTTTAATACAATTATCTTTCTTAGACTCGAACTATTCAAGAATATTTTTGTAAAATGTAACGATATTGCACATAATATGTAAGAAGGCAGAGAGAAAGAGGTATAAACTCCTCTGTTTATCATGCGATTTTATTTATTTTTCTTTTGTTTAGTAATTACTGACTAGCTTTAGCGTTGTGGAGTCTAATCCGCTCCACCGTAAAACACTCCAAATGTTTACACAGCCATTTAAAAACAAGCAAGACAGTCATTAATGGCGGCGGAAAGTGACCGTGAAGTCTACCGCACGCCGCATATTTGTTATGGACTGAACTTCAAATGAGAGTGTGAGCGTATACAGCATTTCTCATCGACCCTCCGAGTGAGTAGTGCTACATGTTTCGTCAATTCACAGATTTGTTTTACCATCTCTGTACTGGAAGTCGAAGGCTGTGATGCAGTTGACGTAATATCCACAAATGGAGCGTTTTACGGTGGAGCGGATTAAACTCCACAGCGTAATTTTTTTTTATGCTATCGACCAGTCGATGGTTTTATTTAAAAGTCTCTATTCGCCATACTTCACGCTCCTTACGTGTACAATCTATAATATCTGTACAACTGTCAATACAGATAATAATGTATAGACATTTATGCTGGCAGAAAAAAAACTTTGTATCTATGGTCCTATTTTGACCACTGGACAAGTACTGCTAGTATTATTTATTATGTACGGGATATTTGTAACCAGATCATTACAGTATAGAAGACATATATATTATAATAATTGCTGCATTTAATAGAAGACTTACTCGTTTTTTTTTTTTAAATATAACACCGTTTGATTCTGTGGCTAATACAAGTCTACTTTCCTTGTATATTTATTTATTTTTTCTGACAATTCTATTGACCTAGCAAGGTCTTAACAGCTTCACCGGACTACTAAGGAGAGCACTGTACTTGTACTTTACTGTAAATACTACTACAAGTGACTACCCAGTACAATCCATGCTACTCAAGCAATTTCGTGCGTTCTTCGTGGTACTAATGAGTTGTATCTCTCTTTTAGTATGGCCTTTACTCATCATTTATGGGGTGTTTCGTGTATATAGTATTCGGTTCATGCAAAGATATAACTCTGGGCCCGACAGCTTTATTAGCTCTTATGACATACCAACAAATCCTTGGGAGGAATACTGATTATGCAGTTCTGTTGTGTTTTCTCTCCGGAGTGGTTCAACTAATTATGGGTATTTTACATTTAGGTAAGTGTTTTTTAAAATATTTGAACTTATATCTTAAATCGTTCTTATGTTATTTACTAAAAATGATCCCCCACATAAAGGTTAATATAATGATATAAAATAAGGCTATAACTTTTAACTTAAAATTTACATAATATATCTGATTTCTACAGTTATATAAAATATCTTGCTATCTTCTTTACTGTAACTAGCACTATTGTTATATGATGGGAAATGTATTTTCACACTCACAGTTTGTTTTAAAAATATGAATACAATTATTATTTTTAATTTTTATATAGTACAGTTTCTAAATAAAGCTGTTGATACACGTATTTACTAATTTTGAATTAATAAACATCATCTGTATATATTAAATTGGAAATTTATGCACGTTTAACTTTGCAACTGAAAGATGTGTTAAAATGTATTTCAGTTCCGCTAAATATTATTTTAGGTATTTATTAAATATTGTTAATTTATTGATGTTTTAAATGAACGCGAGTGGATAAAAAATGTATTAGTGCGATAAAATGTATAATAGTATAGTAAACTTCAAGTAATATATTCAAGTGTATGTTAATCGTTAACATCTGTGGGGACTCCTAAGGGTGTTATTACAAAAAAGTTAAATACGTATTGAATACTTGCTTTAAAATAGTTTGGATACTTACGTATTAAATGCACCGCGCTCGACGAACATTCGACATCTTGCTCTTCTATCTCTGTTTGGTTAGGTTAGACGTGCGAAAAAGGGTAACACGATCTTGCTACGGCGGCCCTCAGCAAGCGTGGTGCATTTAATACGTAAGTATCCAAACTTTTTTAAAGCAAGTATTCAATATGTATTCAACTTTTTTGTAATAACACGGTTACAATTACGTCATGATGTACTGCTGAAAAAAACACGTGATGTGAAGAAGTCGTGGTTTTTGTTTCACTGAAAACTTGTTACGGATCGCTATAATTTTCAAGAACACTCAGTTTAATTGTAGTTGTACGTATTCTTAAAAAAATAAGAGTCACGTGTTAATAAAATATGGTTTTTATGCAAATTGAAACAGTTTATGTTCGTGTTTATTTTGTCAATATGAGAATTATACACGTGAATCGCATTTATATTAAAACTAAAGTGGACTGAAAAACAATTGAAAGGTGGTATATTTGAAAACAAGTTTCCTTGTATTGAAGGTCATCCATTGATGTTAAGAAAGAGAAAGCGTAAAAGTAAAATGTCCTCTGTCATGTGAAAAAACACATATACATATAATACAAATACACACATTATTTATACACCTGTATCTACATCTATATTTGATATATAGACTATCAATTAAGTCATATTTTTTATTACCTCCATTATTTATTACCATAAGAATGAGAATTTGTTCTGAAAACAGGGTCCGAAATAAGCACCTACATATGAACATGAAACCAAGTTCGTTCAGACCGAAAGTTTGTTTTGAGTAATTAATTTTTTAGGTTGTAGTGCAGGACAATTCTGCTGTCGTAAGATATAGATGCGTATAATTAGACTGAACTGAAATCTGAGAAAAGTCGAAAAGTCGCTTTTGGCGAAGTATGTCTAAACCGTTCTTTAATAGAGTGTAATTTGGCAAGAGAAGCTCATAGGTGAACAATAAGATACTATTAGATGGTCCTTTTTTCCTGATTCTCAATATATATTAAATTTAATTTTGGAAAAAATGCCAAAGGCGTCCTTCTGTGTTTGGAGGGCAGAATTTTGCGTTCCGGACCTCGCCGATGTTCTAGTCTATTCTATAGTATTTTATTAAGCAAACGAAGTGAGATTGAGACATTTTAAGTATTGCCTGGTAATTGGGCGTTTTCTAAGTTCTCCTGATTCCACCATCAAGTTAAAAAACTGTGTCGCCATGCACCTATAGGTATGTTCCGGTAGTTGCACTTCAGAGCCATTCCCTAAGGTTAGCATCTTTACCATCCTGGACCACATCGTCATTTATATGAGATTGTGGTCAAACTCTAAATGAAACTATAATGTATTAATAAAATGTCATATTTCGAAATTAGCAATTATATATCCGGTAGCTGAGACACTTGCAGGATGGCATGACATCGACAATCGGTAAATTTCATGTTGAACACCTTTGTTTTATGGATTATACTATACCTTTTTTCTTATTAACGTGGGTCATTCAGTTAGGGATACGTTATCCTCCCGAGGGAGAGAGTGGGTTATGTTAACCTCACAGACTAAAAGCCCACGGTGTACCGACAGATCGTATTGTTCGAACGGCAAGGGATCATTATACGCTAATCACCTTTGCTAGCCGCTCCAACGGTCCGCCCGGCGGAAGGTGACCGCCGGGCTCCTACCTAATAAAGAGACAGACTGGGTACACACCAGCTGCCTACCCTCGTCAACCGAACCTGTGCAATAAGGAGATGGGCCCCCGGCCCCATCCCCTCAGGTCCGGCTTAGAGGGCCACTTAGAAGGTCCACCTCGCGAGCCCCTCCGCCGCCTCCTTCTGCGAGATGACCTTCTTGCAGAATGAAACCATCGCTCGCCACACCTGTTCGCTGCCGTGCATGGTGGAAACCACACTAAAAACGACACGACACGACAAATCCCCTCAGACAGAGTGTGCTGCACGGTGCCCTCGTTAGCGCCGCACTTGTGGCATGCGACGGTCGGCTTCCTGTGAGCGATCTGGTGCAGGTACCACACCCGAAAGAACCATGTCCATTTAGCACCTGCACCAATCGGACCGTCAGGAAGCCCCATTCCCTCTCCATCCACTTTTGCAGGACCGGGAGGACGGCGTCCACAGTATACCGAGCATCCGCCAGGTCCTACATCCAACGCTCCATTGCCTCCTCCCTCAGCTGCCGCCTCTTCTCTATCTCCATGGGAGCCGGAAGCTCCCAACCACGTTTCCTCACAGTCATGAATTCATACACGGCGGCGAGAACTCTTGCCTCCAGCTCTCAGGGCAGGGAGCTGGCGAGCGCTAAGGCCGCTGCCGAGAACACCGTACAATATTCCCCGATCGCCTTCAGTGTCACAAAGTGCTGCGCGCTTCGCAACGCCCGCACATTGACGGCACCGAGGGCGTCGGCCCACAACGGTGCCCCGTAGGCGCCCGTCGCCCGCACGACTCCCATATAGAGTCGGCGGTACCCCGTACTCGGCCCACCTATATTGGGATGCAACCGGTTGAGCCTTCCCAGCAATGCGTGGTTCAAGCCTCGCAAAATGGGGCTCGAAACGCCAACGCCCATCCAAGGTGAGGCCCAGATACTTCATCTGGGTCATCATCCTGACACGGACGCCATATACTACCACCAAATATGTTGTCGTGATTATACTATAATGTTATAAAAAAATACCAATAAAATATCATTCGTATACTGGTTATTTATAGTAATATCCGTTACTCGTGATGTATAATTAAAGCGCGAATGTACTATAGCACTTCATGCGTAAAACAATCAAAACGTCATATCATAAACACTTATAATGTATGCGGCTAATGATTTATATGCACAGTGATCAGAGTTATCGCTTTACTGACACTGCAAACTCGTTATCGATTTCAAAAATTTCACAATAATGTTAAATGAATTCTATATCGTCTATATTATTTACTAGTTTGTATTAATTGCTATAGTATCGCTAATTTCATATCTTATATGAAGGGAGAAAACTGTGTCACATATCTAACGATAATTAATCAGAAATCTTTAAAATTACATGCAACGAGAATTTGCTACGTAAAAGGATGATCTGCCTTATATTATTGATTTCTATTATAACAGTGCCCTTTGTAAAGTTATATTAAAATCGGTTCGTCTGCGAGCATGACCCCGTGGGTTAATAAAGGGAGGGTTCAATCAAACAGTTCGATAGTGGTGAAAGAGATGATTGCAAGATATTATAGTTAATTTAAAGAAAATCGCTTGTTGATCGTTGAAGGCATATTATATTCATACGTTACAAAAGGTCATATGCAAAATGAAAAACTAAATTCCAGCTATAAACGTGTGAGTCTGTCTGAAGAATTTTATGAAGTAGATATTTCTGCAATATCACCTGAACTACATACCTATTAAGTATGGCATATCTAAAGGAATAGGCAATGCTCCATTATTTCAATGTATAATAAGTACATAGCTGCTCATTAATAACCGTATAGTTCTATCGCCACCCAATTTCCATCTACAATCCCATGAAAGCCCTTTTATTAGATCGTGGTCCTGGTTGAATTTCGTCCTTTTGTTTCTCTCCACTATTAAATTCAGTTATATTTGATTTTATTACTAATGAAACGAATTCAGTTTATATAAAATAGAAAAATGTTTTTCATAGCGAATGGGTATGAACGAACACTGTAAATTTGCAATGTCAACATGTCAATCAAAGTTTAACGTCATGAAATTGATAGTATCCACGTAAATTTTATCTCAATTCTTTTTCGTTAGAGCGTTAAAATTCATAAAAATATATCTATATTTATTGGCATATATCTACAGTTAATTGTATGTACGTTTTATTTAAGTTAACTTAAAATTTATTTAACAGATTGTAATGAAAGTTTTTTTAAATTTAAAAAAAAAAAAATTTTGTTAGTCCAGAAGTGATTTACACTAACTTAAGAAGGATAACTAAGCGTTATCCTTTATTTGTCTCGACTAATTATAAAATGAAGTTTTAAATTTTCCTCGTTTGTATACGCATCGTTTAAAAACCACGGAACCAATTTTAATGTAATTTATGGGTTAATATATGACATATCATTTCGCTTTTCTAAAAGAGCTACTCAGAAATGCCGATATTAAATCACGTGAACGAAATCACGGGCATACACGCCTATATAAAAAAGTCCCTATATATTGGAACAGTTTATAAGATAAAAGACAGAATATAACTTCATTTACATGATTTATCTGACATAAGAATTCACGTTTTACAAGAATCCATCTACATATTCAGCTGGGAACTAATTTGATTCAAAGAGATTTATGAAGAAAATGTCGCTTATTTTGGCGTACTATTATGTAAAGAGATTTTACGTAGTTATGATACACTTTCTTCTGATTAAAATACCTTGCGTTTGATTTGGCACGTCGGGGAGAAGAAAGAGACGTCCAGCTAAGATCAGAATGCTTCGGTTTTGTAAACTATTCTCGTACAGCGCAATGATTGCGATAGAGAGAGACAACGCTTTACTAAACCGAATTATTCAATTACATTCTCCCCGACGTGGCAAATCAAAATCCTGATACTGTAATTTATTTAGCAATAACTTTATTGGGACTAAGTTAACTGTACTTATATAGGTATATGTGTTAATGTTGTTTACATCCATTTGTTTTATTTTAGGAGTCTTAATAGATTTTATATCCGTGCCGGTCACCGTAGGCTTCACGTCAGCTACCTCTGTGATAATCGCCGTGTCACAACTTAAATCCTTGTTGGGATTGCAGTTTAGATCTGGTGGATTTGTAGATACAATGAAAAAGGTTAGCAATTTTATATTGTCTTCGACGTTTTCTTTTTCTTTAAGTTTTTATATATATTTATTTATTTACATGTGGATATAGCAATAGTCAACAACAATAATACAATAACAATGAAAAAAGTAGTAAACTAAACTGAAGACCTAAAACGCTTAATTACATAGAAACAACTGACACTATTAATAATAATAAAAAATAAATTGTATAACAATAAATATTGAGAAGAGTTTTTGGCGGGATTTTAGGCTGTCGTGTAGTGAATTTTATATTTTATTCATAATCTTGTGTCACTTGACTCTATATTGTGTAAAATTGGTGGTGATTTATGTAATATAGTTTGTTTATTGTGCATAAGTGAAGTGAATGGAATATAATACCACGGAGCATGAATTCTGAGATGCCACAAAAAATCCCTGGAAAGTTGTAACAAGGAAGCCACCATCTTGTTGGAACATTAACATTGACATTGAAATGATTGCATGACACTAACTTGTAATAATATTAACTACTCGACAATGGCAGTAATAATCTAAAAGATTGGTTGCCAAAAATTAAGTTAAAAAGAAAAATAAAAAAATATACAGAAACATTACATATAGAAAAAAAATGAATAAGAATAAACGAAAAAGTGAAAATGGATTCATTTATGAAAACTAAAATTAACGTATGGGGAAAAAAAGAAGACGGTATATATAATGAAGAATATTGAAATATAATATACTAACTGTTGTTGAATTTGTCATGGATGAATATAAAATGTGTTTGTATTTATGAATTTGAATGATCCGTGGTCAAATGTGTTAATGAGATGTATATTGTCTATTGCATTTTGTTATTTCATATTTTAAAGGTGGTAACTTTGAATAATCTTCCTATTGTTGTTAGGTAAAATATTTGTGAATACAATGCAATAGAGCGATGATTATTTATTGTTTCCAATTCTTTTCAGGTCATTATAAACATGCCTAACGCTAAAGCAGCAGATAGTGGCTTAGGTATATCGTGTATAATTATACTACTTTTAATGCGAGTAAGTACGTTTTAAATACATTTCCCAACGTAACATTAAAACTTTATTACTTGGCTTTTATGTGCTGTAATTGATTACAATGAACTGACGTGTTTACTTGACGAATTCTAAATTAAATTTGCTTCCTTCGCATGTATTATACGAAAAGAGCGAAAATATACAAGTTATTAAAAAAACCGTAGACCTATACCAGGTGAAAGGTAATACACTCGCAATATTCTAGGATATGATACTTCAGGGTTTCATTTAACACATAAAATAATAATATCAAAACAAATACTAATAGACAACAAAGAGGTCCTTAGGTAAAGTTTGTTTTAAGAATTTCAAAACTAATATAGTAGATAGTAATTTAAATAAACCTAGGTTAAACCGCTGATAAGAACTGCGAGTGGCAACCTGTTTTAATAACTTTTGATAATAAAATGGACAAAAAAACCCTTTTGGTTGTTCAAACTTCGAATAACCCGATGTTGAAGTCATAGACACTGTGCTTTAACATAGACGCTTAGAGGATTGAGTATAATTTTTGTATGTCTCTAGATAAGTAGTTCAAATATTAAACACCTATTTTTTTAAATTGATTTAGAACGAGAATAGAGTGCAGAGTGTCCTCCATAAATATTGCTACTGTCTAACCATTCACCTGGTATAACCCTAGACCTTATTTAATAAATTGCTGCGTTATATGCCTAATAAAATAATATAATGAATACCTAAGTATATGCATACTGGATTGTTATAGTATCAATTTAGAATTGATAAACATATTTCTAACACTTTTGTTATGAAAAAATAACGACAATTTTATAGGTCAAATTACAAAAAAAAACACTTTAACTACTGCAAAAGCAAAGCTATCAGAGAAATATAAGATAAAATATCTATATTAAAATAACTGACTCGAATTTGAACAAACTTTAGTAAGGCAACGACTATACAGCCACTGTACTATATATAATACCAGGGGTATAATAATGGGATGTAAGGGGTGTCGAATAACATCTAAGACTTGAGACATCCAAGCCAACCTCACCTGCACGTGGTGCACCCTGCTGAATAACGAACGAGGCAATGGCGAAAACGGGGTGGTAGGGTATTACAGCCTGACTGGGTCGCAACCACCATGTATTTGGCGAAAAAGCCCGTCATAGTGATTCGCTTCTGCGGGTCGCGTTTCGAGATCAGCCTGTGCATATCCAGCTTTTTCGCAGGCCGGCATGACAGCGGCGACCGGCGATGGATACTGTGTCACTCGGTGGTCGCCATTGTTTTTTAATTGGACTATTCTTACCATCAGGCACAGTGCAGTCATTTTGCCGTGCTACTATAAAAAAAAAACCAAATTCTTCCGAAGAGTATACTTTTATAGGGAAGAGGGCATAGTTAAGATAACATTATCGCCGCTACATTATCTGAATCTGTCATTTTAAAACTGCTATTTAACCATTTCTACTATCGTTTCGCTCTCACGAAATACATCCTTTGGGGTCTAATTCGTGAAAAAAGCATATCTATTATTAATTTAGAATTAATCAGTAATCAATCAATAAACAGCCTTGTTTTTTTTGTTGATAGTACAATGTATGTTTTATAATTTTACGGAAGCTGAAATTTATGAATGTAGTTACGTATTATATTATCTACGAATTATTGTTAATTTAGGAATATATATAAACATACATAAATTTAAAAAAAAGCTTTGACGTTCTGATTATTATTAAGTAGTTACTGTTGATGAAATAGAAGTTTTACAATTGTTGTCGTAGCTTTACCTGTTCTTGTTTTAAGAACCGTATTTTACAATTTAAATTTTCCTAATTAGACTCTTACATTCATATTTAAATCTTATAATTTTCTAATATACAAACACATTTGGGGTGTAAGGGGTGTCGAATAACATCTAAGACTTGAGACATCCATGCCAACCTCACCTGCACGTGGTGCACCCTGCTGAATAACGAACGAGGCTATGGCGAAAGCGAGGTGGTAGGGGTTTACAGCCTGACTAGGTCGCAACCACCATGTGTATGGCGAAAAAGCCCGTCATAGTGATTCGCTTCTGCGGGTCGCGTTTCGGGATCAGCCTGTGTATATCCAGCTTTTCGCAGGCCGGCATGACAGCGGCGACCTGCGACGATGGATAGTGTGTCACTCGGTGGTCGCCGTTGTTTTTGGATTGTACTGTGCTTACCATCAGGCACAGTGCAGTGTCATTTTGCCGTGCTACTATAAAAAAAAACATATTATTGCTTGTGTGAATATATGTTTAATTTTCTTAAAAGTGACACGATTGTTTAAACCGTATTCAAAGTAGCAATATTATACGATATTTGCGATAATATGTATATATCTATACTAATATTATAAAGAGATAAGGTTTGTGATGTTGTAGGGGGTAATCTCAGGAATTACTGGTCCGATTTGAAAAATTCTTTCAGTGTTATATAGCTCATTTATTTTTCGTGTACATTTACTAATTTAAATTGGTAACACTATCGGCTGACGGTGAAGGAAAACATCGAGAGGAAACCTGAACCTGAGAAATGTTCTTGTAGCACTACTGTATGTGGGAAAATATAGAACTGTGGATTTCTCAGAGTTTGAAATCGCCAATACGTCGTGGGCTGGCGTGGTGATTATACCCATACCGTCCTTCGGGAAGAGGCCTATGGCCCTGCAATGTGTCTCCAACAGCCTGATGATGATGATTATGAAATTAATAAAGATGTTATTTATTTTAGAAAATGAAAGACATAAACATATCGCCAAGTCAAAAAAGTTTGAAGAAAGTTTTTTGGCTTTTATCAACATCCAGAAATGCTATAATTGTTGTGGCGTCTTCATTCATTGCCTTCATGTTTGAACGATATTCAGAAAATCCATTCAAACTAACGGGAACAGTTAGGTATAGTATTAATTTATTTCATTTATTTACAAGTCTAGTTACCATAGAAGAACAGTTCAGTTTTATTAGGCATTAGATTTTTATATAAGAGATTATTTCAAAGACTTTTATGTGGAACTAGATTTAGAAATTAGATAGAAAACATGTTGAAAGTGGTAGAGCCACGCTGTAGCTCGCCCGGGGTAGTACCACCCTCTCACAGAACACCGACATGAAGTAACAGTGCTTGCTGCATTGTTGCGTTTCGTTCGGTCAGTAAGACCGCCGGAGGCCCACCTCCTTTCCCTCTTTCACTTCCCCTTTCTCCTTTCGCTACCCCTCCCCTGTATACAGGCATCGCACTTGCGACTCCCCAGGTGTTGCTAGTGTCTATGGACGGTGGTGATCACGTAACATCAGGTGACCCACCTGTTCGTTTTGCCTGCATTTGACATAAAAAAAAAACTACTTTTTTCTTGATGAAAACTATCCTATTCACTTTTCTGTGCCCTTGATAACTTGTATACATAATTCCATGATGGTGGATTGAGTATTTAAGGCTTGATAGTGTAACAAATTAATAAACAGACATACTCACATACGCATTTATATTATTAGTAAGGAGTTTTTTAATGTTAAAGTATATAGCTAATTATATGAAAATATAAGGTGAATGTTCTAAATAATGTGTTTTAGACAAGGCCTTCCGTCGCTAAGGTTACCGCCTTTCAGCACCGAATACGATGGCAGAGAAGTCTCCTTTTTAGAAATGTGCTCTGATCTAGGATCGTCCATATTCTTGGTGCCCATTATAGCAGTATTGGGAAACGTCGCTATCGCTAAAGCCTTTGGTAAGTTTTATTTTTTTAAATGAAATACTAAACCTTCGAATTTAATTATCAAACTTTATTAGGTCTCTGAGTTAGGTATTAACTTAATTCAATTAATTGTGCAGTATATGTCATAATACAGAATGATAATTAAAATTAACTGCAATTTACCTCTATAGATTAAAAATACACATGACTTATTGGGATAAACTGTAAATAAAAGTATCAACGGAATATATTCACATTATTTGCGTAATTAAAGATAATTACAAATGATAATTCAACGTCGCCATCGTTTTATGAAAGGTTCATAAATTTTAACGCTCGTATTATCTAAATTGCAGCAATGACTGTCAATAGGATATAAATTTTACTAAATAATACCAACAATCATTTCATAATAACCTTGTATGTACCTCCGTTATTAAGTACTCGACCATAAGATATCGTCATACCCAACATCTGTTGAATTCACCTGTTTTTGACAATACAACGCATTTAACTAGTATATCACTTGATTGGTTTCTGCATTTACGTAATTTCGTATTGTATATCTTCTATTTCGGGCCGAATTAAGGTCAACCTTCCTATTTCATCTATTCAATTTTGTTGGCCGTCAAATACATATGTACTATTATTAAAGCTACCGCTAATAATTTGATTGATTTCTGCATTTTTGTAATTGCGTATTGTACTTCTATGTCGGGCCGAACTAAGGTCAATCTTCCTACTTCATCTATTCAACTTTGTTGACCATCAAATATCTACTATTATTAAAGCTACCGCTAACAATTTGATTTGCTTCTTCATTACCGTAATTTCTTATTGTACTTATTCTAATTTGGGCCGAATTAAGGTTAAATTATCCTTCTTCGTCTATTCAACTTTGTTGATAATCAATATGTATTATTATTAACGCTACCGCTAATAATTTGATGGGTTTTTGCATTTACGTAATTTCGTATTGTACTTCTATCTCGGGCCGAACTCAGGTCAAGCTTTCTATTTCATCTATTTAACTTTGTTGATAATCAAGATCTACTATTATTAACGCTACCGCTAATAATTTGATGGGTTTCTGCATTTACGTAATTTCGTATTGTACTTTTATCTCGGGCCGAACTCAGGTCAATCTTTCTATTTCATCTATTTAACTTTGTTGATAATCAAGATCTACTATTATTAACGCTACCGCTAATAATTTGATGGGTTTCTGCATTTACGTAATTTCGTATTGTACTTCTATCTCGGGCCGAACTCAGGTCAATCTTTCTATTTCATCTATTTAACTTTGTTCATAATCAATATCGACTATTATTAACGCTACCGCTAATAATTTGATTGATTTCAGCATTTATGTGATTTCGTATCTCTTCTATCTCGGATCAAACGAAAGTCAATTTTCCTACTCTATCTATTCAAGTTTGCCTCGGTATGGTATCTTTTCTTCGTAAAATACTTTATAAATATATTTTACCTGTTGGTCTTAATAAACGCAGCTCTCTCAATCGCTTACGTTTTATATTCCTAAGATACCCGGATAACATATGCAAAAGCTGTATTCTCAACCTTACCCACTTACATCACGAAATCTACAAATTTCTAGAAAGTTCATGTTCCCTATATGATTTTTCTTATGCCACTGATTGTACATCCAGCAGTACAACTTCGTTTTTATTATACCATGTAAACGTATTCAGTTACAAGGACAGGTATAATGGTTAGATTGTGAGTAGTGTTTTTAGGTTTATAGTCGTAAACAATACAACTGAGCACACGCCATTTGCTACTTAAATTAAATGACACAGGACTTGTGCAGTTAACTCCGAGTATTTAATCGGTCCGAATATATATTTTAAATTTTTACTATAGTTTTATATTTTTATTGAAATATTTCCGATGATAAATTTAATGCAGTATGCATTAAGATATCTGTTTATTATTGAAAATAAACTAAAGGTTATCTGTAAAAATCCACTTTAATACTATCGATAATTATGAGCGCAATATCAGCTTTGATATATTATTACATTTATTATCTGTATTATTATTGTAATATGTATTTATTTGTTTACTTATATATATCAAAATCATTAAGATTATCTAACACCTAGTCAGGTACCTTATGCTCTGTGACGATGTGGTAGTACTAGCCTTAAGGTTGACTCTAGAAGTGGCAGCTTCAAGCTTTGAAACAATTCTGCGGCCGAAAGATTAATAGGATATCTTGGAACAAGATATTCAGTTGACATACCAGGCACCGAAGACCGCAAGACGATATTGAATGTATTTGAATTAGACTTAAAATATACATCACCCCATATCTACATCTGCATATCCGACATGCTTGTATCCACGCAGTCTTCATAGTTAATTAGAAGTTACCCAGTTAACTGCTGCAGGACCTCAGGATAGGGTAACAACTGCTGGAGTTGCAAACGTATGCATAATTGATTTACCTTGCTGCTTTTTTATAGTAATCCCAAATATTCCCCCAACCTACCAAGTAAGGGAGGGAACATGATGGGTTTCCCCATGTAACAGAAAAAATAAACTTCAATTTTTATTTTATAATTTTTACTTTGCTACTCTTTTAAATACCTGTCTATATTCATTAATTAATTTTTGGATATTACATACAATGGTAAAGGATCAATTAAAACTAAAAAATAAGTAGACTAGAACCATCTACGAAGAATTCCACATGGAATGCTAATAGCCCTGTGCCAATACGTTCAGTAGTTTCAACGTAAGTGAGCGTCAAAGGAACTATATTTTCATTATACTATATATACAGATTTCGACATATCCTTGCAAATGTCTGATTTCTCTAAACGTAATTACAATATAAATAATATTCTTTTGTAATTATATACGCCTTTTATTATTTGATCTATTTCAGTATAAACTGCATTTTAATCGCTGCAATGTAATAATCCTATATTACGATAACGGTAAAGCATACAATTTCAATACTTATGCATTTATTATCTAAGATGACTAATTAATATACGTATACTTTAACAGTTTGTACAAAATATAATTAATTAGATGATTGCAAAATAAAAATGGCAAGCCAATTATCATAAATGAACAATTAAAACAGTACATCAAAATAATGCAACAATTAATGTTCTTGCCAAGCAAAGACGATCGTTGCTCTTATATAGATAAAAGAGGAACAATAGTCACGCTTTGTGTAACGTGGTATGAGAACAAACACTAGAATTTTTTATTAGCATATTTTATTTATTATAATTAGTTTAAAAACATCGGAGTGGAATGTTACATTGAAAAATAATATTCATAACAACATATTCTAGATATCCCATTATCGTAATAGTTTTTTTTTCCAGTGGAAGGCTACGATTTATGTCTGTGATTGATTGTGATTTATTACTTTAGAATTTATACTTAGCGACCCGTCCAAGCTTCGCACGGGTGCAATGTAGATATACATTTTAATGAAATACTGTTAAGGGCAGTTTTGATCTACATGATATGTATAACGTATGTAATGTATTTAATTGGATAGTGAATAGTTCTGTATTGTATAAAATAGGTTGGTAGGTCATTATTTTTGTATAAAGATAAAAATGGTTAACTATGAGTTATGCTTTATAGATAAATATATACTATCGACAATTTTTTTATCGATCTTTTTAAGATGTACAATTCAGTAGTATATTAGTTTTTTTTTAATTGTAGCACGGCATTATGACTGCACTATGTCTGGTGGTAAGCACAGTACAATCTAAAAACAATGGCGACCACCGAGTGACACACTATCCATCGCCGGTCACCGCTATCATGCCGGCTTGTGAAAAGCTAGATATGCACAGCCTGATCCCAAAACGCGACCCGCAGAAGCGAATCACTATCACGGGCTTTTTCGCCATATACATGGTGGTTGTGACCCAGTCAGGCTGTAAAACCATACCACCCCGCTTTCGCCATTGTCTCGTTCTTTATTCAGCAGGGTGCACCGCGTGCAGTTGAGGTTGGCTTGGGTTTATCAAGTCTTACGATGTTATTCGACACCCCTTACACCCCAGTTTCCTATATCTCGTAAGTTTTAGCCAGTGTTTGCGATTTAATCGCACAAAAATATGTTTGTTACGGCATCACATTACAAATCTTTAGATTTTTCGGCTTTACATATAAACCTTCTTCTTTAATCACTCTATCTATTGCTGAAAATTGTATTAAAATCCGTCGGATAGTTTAAAAGATCTAAGGGAACAGACAGCGGAAGCGACTTCATTTTACACTATGTAAAGATGAAATGATGATAGTTCTGCAACAGTTGCTTTCGGTAAAGGTAAATATAATTAGGTTTTTCTAATACCAGTCTGGCTAATTTTTATTTTTTATTTATTTTATTTATGTACCTAAGTATTTATAAGCGAGTTCTGGCAGTTGTACACGAGAGCCAGTCCTCCTATAATTTTAACGTGTTTACCATTTTAGGTCACATTGTCATTTGATATCAGATGAGAATCTGGTTAAACCTATAACGAAGGAGTGTTCAAACTTAAACTGCTGGTGGTCAACTTCAATATTGTTAGACTACGATCGATCGACTAGGAAAGGCTGCAAGTATGTGTGATGCAGGATTATCGTCTCAGTAGGTGTAGCTAACCCGCTAAAAACGATAAAAGAAAGTGATGAGGCAGTAATTTTCGCCTAATTGTAGACCAAAAAAAATTTTTTTGTTTTTTTTTTAGGTGGCAAACGAACAGTTTGGTCACCTCATGTTAACTCATGTTAAGTGATCACCACCGTCCATAGACACTAACAACACCAGAGGAGTCGCAAGTGCGTTGCCACCCTTTGGGGGGAAGGGATTAGGAGAGGGAGAGCTGGAGAGGGGAGAAGGGGGAGCCTCCGGCGCTCTCACTGACCGAACGAAACACAACAATGCAAGCATTGGATCTTCACGTCGGTTTTCTATGAGAGGGTGGTACTACCCTGGGCGAGCCGACCCATTCATGCTAAAACCAGTAATATTTTCAGCGTGGCTCTACCATCGTATTCATTACATTTTGCTTTTATTACCTACATACTAAAACAATATGTGTGAATAGTTCTATATCGGCATTTTTTTGTCGAAATCGATCCAAAAAGCACTAGCGATTGACATATCGACCACAATCGACAGTTTGAGCACCCGTGCTATAGCAGTTAAAACAAGCTGTCCTGAAATATTCTACGTAGGTTTAAAAGTTCTTTTCTTTTATTCAAGCTAGTGGCGAATCAGTAGATGCTACCCAGGAACTCATCACACTGTCTTTGACGAACATTTTCGGTTCTCTCGTGGGAGCGATGCCGGTTACTGGTTCGTTCTCTAGAAGCGCTGTCAACCACGCTAGCGGTGTCGCTACACAGGCCGGCAGTGCTTTCACAGGTAATTAAATATAATATTGATATTTTTAACCGATTCTAGGGTGATGTAGTTTTCGAATATATTTATCTACATAGGAAAAAAAAAATCAAAAATGTATCTTGTTTACAAAATGTAGGTAATTGTTATCCGTTTACATCCCTTCGCATCGCACATCGCTGAGCTCGTACTTAAAAAAGTCGTAATTCCTTTAAACTTTATAAATATTTTATAACTTATTAAGTTGAGATATCTTGATATTTTTTTTTAGTTCATGTTTTTAGTTGTTTAGAAACTGAAACTAAAATTGAACGAAATGTATTCATTAGTTTTTGCGTGATACAGGGTTTCGTTCGTCATTCGTGAAAGAGTCCTTTAATGTTCGAAATTCGACTGAGTTTCAATATTATGGAAAAAAAAAACGATTTCTTTCCAAAACTTTTAATTTATAACACTAGAGCTCACCAATAGCTACTGAGAGAGGGTAATATGCCTGTAACTAATTAAGTTTACTGCCTATTTATAAATATATGTATGTATACCTTATAGTAAGCTCTGTAACATAACCGGTCTGTTGACTTTTAACATATGAGATATTGCTGTAGTCGTCTCAACTTTATGAACGACAGATTATATAATACTCAAGTACCAACCACCGAATAAAAATTAGAAGACCGTTAACAATAAGATTTTTATGAACAATTCTCAACTAGAAATCAACAAGTCGATAATTAATATAATTAATTATAAAAGTTTCAGTGTGTTCGCTTTCGCGTTTTTTTATTACTTTATTACATTTAATTAGATAAAAAACACATTAAAATACTGTTTCGGTTGGATGAATAGATTTTAATATGGGTATTGTTTTTGAAATACAGATGGGAAAAATGCTTAAATTGTTCTATACGAGGAAATGATAATTTAATTATTTTTACTCTGCTGGTTTTGTTATGAGATAAGTTTGCATACCTTGAGATGTTATTGATACTATTTCAATTGTATATTCTACATTAAGATGTAACTATATTGTTAACGTTTCTATGATTTGTTAACAAACCTTTTTTGTAGGGTTTTCAAACAAACCTTTTTGTATATACTTGATAGGCGTACCAACAGATGCTTGGCGACAGATATTCAACTTGAGCGAGTTAGCTAGTCAGATGGACATAAAAAAAAACCTTACCATTATGCTATGGTTTCGTCACGATGGTTTCCTTCGCCGGAAGCTCCGACACAGTTGCACGGATTCGAACCTACGTCCATCGATGCTGTGCCCGAACACGCTATCAACTAAGCCATCGTGGCTTCAAATCGTTTAAAATCATCGATGATACATAATCTTATATAAATAGAATTATTAAGGTCTGCTGTTTTGCGCGCGTCACTCAAAAACAAGATGTCGATTTTTTTTTAGTTTTACTTAAACACACGTATAGACACTGGAAGAAGAAAAAGAAGAAGGGAAGAAGAAGAATATGAAATTATAACAAAAAAAAATTACAAAAAAAAATAAACCGCCTTCTATGTAGAAAACTAAAAAGGCACTAAAAAGCGAAAAATAACTGAATTATTAAATTAATCAAATTAAATAAAAAACATTGATTTTCGCGCTACCTGATAATATATTTGAAGTCAATGCCAACCTAAATTCATATCATCTACATACAAAGCTTTGGTCCACTCTCGTGTCCCAAGATATATATCTATATAGTATACATATTTTATTAATTGCAACAAATTTGAAATGTACATTTTAAAAAAATACAACCGAGCGTAGTAACCTCCTCCTTTTTCGAAGTCGGTTAAAAACCTCCAGATACGTTACCTACATGATATTTTGACAAAACAAATGATACGATAACGCATACATACGTAAAGTAATATTGTAACGCCACTCTATCTTAAATAAAATGTGAAAGAAAGATGGCATATTCTCAATATCAGTAGTGAAAAAGAAATAGTTATATGTTGCTTAGATATAGGCGGGCGGATTGACAGGCTGCCGTCAATAGTAAGCTAGCTAGCCAAGTTTTAACAGTTTAGTCTACAGCTATTTAGTTATAATATCATTGGACACTTGGTATTTCTATAAAAGAAAAATTATCACTCTATCTTCATTCAAAAACTTCAATGTTACAATCAACGATCGGTGATTTTTGCCGTAGAGACGATGCAGACAAAGTCTCGGGTATACGTATTACGAACTAGCTTAATATAGAGACATTGGCAAAGGTTTTGTACCTGCGCTTGAGCCATTTATAGTCTATTTGGTACAGTAATATATTTAAGCATTTTAATACATTTTTATCGTTTCAGAAACCATTGTTGTTCAAATTATGCTTAACATATTTTTAGGTATTCTGGTGTTACTCGCCCTTAGTCTTCTTACGCCATATTTCTACTACATCCCTAAGGCGGCGCTGGCTGCCGTCGTCATCTGCGCTGTCATATTTATGATAGAATATGAGGTAAATATAACTTAATTAAGGTAAATCCTGTCTGGGCACGAACTAAACAGTTCGCAACTTCTTATCTCTGCCGTACCGTGAAGCTATGGAACAATCTCCCGGCCAGTGTGTTCCCTCCTTCCTATAATATAGGGTCCTTCAAGCGTAACGTGAAGAGACTTTTAGGCAGGCCGGCATGACAGCGGCGACCGGTGAGAGACGAGAGATAGCGTGTCTCTCGGTAGTCGCCGTTGTTTTTGGATTGTACTGTGCTCACCATCAGACACAGTGCAGTCGCTACGATAAAAAAAAATATATATCGGAAGTATTTAACTCCAACTTGCAATAATTTGTCTATTATTGTGTTTTGTTATTGTTGTGTATTTATAATAAGAAAGTGAATGTATTTATTTATATTTTACTTATTTCAATACTACTTACTTACTCTAATGTACATAGTTATATCTTACTTACCCTTAATCAGGATGATATATGTATCATTTATTCAGTGTATTTATCGCATTTTAATGCGATATCTGGTAACTCACTCGATTTACGCAAACGTCAGCTCAGTGGATATTTACATAAAGACATTAATCGATCTATTCCTTTCCCCAATACAAATACCACTTTAAAAAGTTCTAGCGTATCATAAATGTACTTTAAGCTATATTTTGATATAAAAAAGAATTAACTGCCAAAATTTTGATGAATGGGTATTATAATAACGGGAGTATATTGCTGTCGCACTCTGTCCGAATTAAGAAGTAGAGACAACTGCAACTTGTACTGATTGCATCTATACAAGTGAACGTAATTATAATTTCGTATTCCTCTGTTTCCTCTCCCAAAACTGAACCGACTCTAATTCTTTTTTTTTTCAAAATGAATGTAACAAGGAATATAATTATTTATTGCATGTCTGAAAACGGCGATATACTTGGTTAATTTTAGTACTTTTACAATGTGCCTAAGTTTTTTTAATATTTAATTATTTTTTATATCTTACGTGGTAAACGAACAGGTGGGTCACCTGATGTTAAGTGATCACCACTGTCCATGGACACTGACAACACCATTACATTACACATTATGGAAAAAATCAAAACACGCCAACATGATAATGATATATAGATGGCATGGTATAAAAGTATTAACTCCAGTTTCATTACCCTGGGATAGAACAAAGAAATTAGTTTGTATGCAATAAATGCCGTCCGGGATTCCTCTTAAGGAACTTTGTTCCGACAAAGCTAAATCCTTAGTGATATAATAAATGCGAATGTGAGGTTGTTCGTTTATTCGTTTGTTATGCTTTCACGCTTTAACTACTAAACTGATCATCATGCAATTTGCATAGACATGATCAGGAGTGTAGACAGAGTGTACAGAATATGACAGGATAACTATCTACAAATTTATATTAACTCGCAAGCAAAAGCTAGTTCATTATACAATCGGCAGCATACGATACTGGTTAGCTCGAATTTCGTTACTCGTACGCACATACAAATACTCGTATGAAAAAGAAAGCGGGTAAGTCGCATAGAGAAGGCATAACTCATTTTTCTTACGTGACGATTTCTGTCGCTGACCTGCTCAAATTTCATTACTCGCACGCGCATACATATGCTTGTATAAAATAGGGAACGAGAAAGTTGCATACAGGGGGCGTAACGCATTTTTCTTACGTGACGATTTCTATGAGTTAACTCATAACCCGAACCGCGTTCTGGAGTTTCATTTCTAAAAAATAAATATTTAATATACATTTCCGTTTCAAGGTAGTAAAACCTATGTGGCGGTTGCGTCACGCGACATATACTTTTATAAAATAGAGAGCGAGTAAGTCGCATAGAGAAGACATAACTCATTTTTCTTACGTGACGATTTCTGTCACTGAGCTGCTCAAATTTCGTTACACGCACGCACATACAAATACTCGTATGAAATAGAGAGCGAGTAAGTCGCATAGAGAGGACATAACTCATTTTTCTTACGTGACGATTTCTGTCACTGATCTGCTCAAATTTCATTACACGCACGCACATACACATGCTCGTATGAAATAGGGAACGAGAAAGTTGCATACAGGGGAGCGTAACGCATTTTTCTTACGTGACGATTTTTATCATTTCACTCCTAACACAATATACATTTCCGTTTTAAGGTAGTGAAACCTATGTGGCGATCTCGTCGAGCGGACCTAGTGCCCGCGTTCGCAACATTCGCACTGTGTCTTTCTGTCGGTGTCGAACTGGGCATCATAGCCGGAGTCGCGGTGAACGTACTCCTGCTGTTGTATCCAAGCGCGAGGCCGCAACTGGACGCCGAAATAATAACGGTATTGATTTTTTTTTTCGAACTTTCTATGCTATTGTCCTAGCAAGGTCTTAACAGCTTCACCGGACTACATACGATATTTAAACGCTTCCTACTACTCAATAATTATTTCGATTCAATTCAGAATAGTTATTTACCGTTAATATCATAATCGACCATAAAACTCAATAATCGCTTTACATGTGTTACAAGGTTACTTAATAGAAATTTATCTACGGTTGTTAAACATTTGGTTCTATTGTTTTAATTAATTCCAACATCAAGTATTTGGGTTAAATCGACTAATAATTGAACGTTCGCGTATTTGATGACGTAATTTGTTTTATTATTGCGTATTAAAATTCTTATGAATTTAGTGTTTTTATAGGTTAATTATTGGCCTCTTGTTTTAATCACGAAAAGGGAAATACTACTGGATTGAAGAGAACTGTATATTTAAAGTTATAGAAGCTTTCGATATAAAAATGTAATACATATATGCGGTGTTATTACAAAAAAGTTAAATACGTATTGAATCCTGGCTTTAAAAAGGTCTCATATTAAATGCACCGCGGTGGCTGAATGTTAATCATCTTGCTCTTTTGTCTCGCTTTGGTTACGTTAAGTTAGACTTGCGAAAAAGGATAACGCGAACTTGCCTCGGGCGAGCGCGGTGCATTTATTAGGAAATATTTTTAAACCAAGTATATTTTTAATACTTCTTTGTAATAACACGGATGAGGTTTTGCATAGTTTTAATATTATAAAGAATGTTATAATTTATATGTGATGAAATTAGAATCAATGAAATAACATGAGAAAAGAATTTCACACATCACCATTAATTCCGAAACTAAGTATAGTTTATATTACAGTAACTATACAGTTATAAGATGTTTAGCACAAAAATACAGAATTGACGTTATGATTATCACACTAATGCCCGGTTTCTGAGGTACTTTAACTGTAGTTTATCTGTTCAATAGCGTTATCGGTTCGATAACTTGTCAATTGCGTTACAAAATACACAATCATACGAGAAATATCAGTAAAATTCAACGGGCCATTTAAAGGTTACCTTATGGATAACTTTGTTGAGTCAATATCTATTGGTAGTTTAACCAAGTGTCTCAGAAACCGGGCATAAGTCAGTTATGTATAGGGATCTAACCTGCGATCGCACTATCACTACGCCATGAGGCCTATATGATCATTTTTTTTCTTCTATGAAACGATAAAATTGTAATACATTTTTTTTAATACTCATTTTTTTTACCATAATTTTTCGAAGATATATTCAATTGTAATAAATTACTCCAATTCTAATATATTTCAGAACTCTTCAGGATTTAGCTACCTAATGGTGACTGTTGGAAACAGCCTGTACTTCCCCAGTGTGGAATACATTAGACAATACGTCGAGAAAGTCGCTAAGAAGCAAGGCGGCTGCAGTATGCCGGTTGTTATTGACTGCAGATATGTTCTCGGTATGTATTTATATTGGGGACTATGTTGTAAAACCAAACACTATTAGATTTAGAGTTTATAATAGCGGTACGCTATGATGGCCGTTTTGACAGATTACAATAGTGACGTGAAATGACGATTTATGTTCGAAAAAAATATATTCAAATTCTGCTTTGTTTTCCATTAAGCATTAACGCGAGTTTGCTGTATGTGTGATAATGATGCTGGCCAGCGATCGTATACATACATTTATACCAGGTGAAAGGTTAGACACTCGTAGTAATTTAGGATATGACACTTCATGGTCACATTTACCACATAAAATAATAATATCAAAATAAATACTAATTGGCAACAAAGAGAACTATAGTAGAGTTTGTTCTAAACCTAGACTGAATGACCAGTGACAAAACCTGCGAGCGGCGACTCGGAGTTAATAACTTTCGATTATAAAACGGACAATAAAACTTTTTGTTTGTTCAAACTTCGAAAA
The DNA here is from genome assembly GCA_015888305.1 of Antheraea pernyi. Classification (NCBI taxonomy): domain Eukaryota; kingdom Metazoa; phylum Arthropoda; class Insecta; order Lepidoptera; family Saturniidae; genus Antheraea; species Antheraea pernyi. The sequence goes on along the minus strand of MU159145.1, from coordinate 179,481 downwards.
TTATCCTTTGTTAGTTGGTTGGCTTCACTTTCACTTCACCCAACGGTCATTGACATTGTGCTTTAACATAAACGCTTAGAAGATCGAGTATAATTTTTGTATGTTTTTAGATAATAAAGTCACCTGTCTTTTTTATTAATTTAGAACGAGAATCGAGTGCAGATTGTCCTTCATAAATATTGCTACTGTCGAAACTTTCACCTTGCATATAGAATATATCACACTATATGATTTCGATTTAAAAAAATGTCGATGTTATGTTGTAAATAACAAATATAATCAATTAAGTACTTTGTCAATCGGCGCTGTTTTTTTTTTGTTAGTTGTTGTCACTATTGATTATAAAGTACAGCTATTTACTTCTATAAACGTAGATCTTCGATCAACAATAACTAGATAACGGGTCGGCGCGAAAAATACGTCTCGGTAAATAAGAGCTCACTTGAAATGTGTGTCGTCCTTATTTTGTTTAGTTTGTTTGAAACACAGCCAATGTAAGCCCGTTTCACATGCCGCAGTGTATTCAAAAGATGCAAAAATAATAACCGAAAAAGCAATTTAACGGCCGGAGTATCTTACTTTCGCTAAATACATGTTGAATAAGTTATATTTTAAGCTTTAAACTAACTAATAATATCAAATTTTGAACAAAATTACCGATTTTAAACATGTGATACAAATGTTTAGCCTCGCCCCTCACAAACACGCACAATAACGGGAAAACGTACTTTATTCATTACGTGTTAAGGTTGAATTCACATTAAATGTTGTTTATGTTATCTTTTCATTTGTGAGGGGAATAATTTATTACTTTGCTCGTTTTATCGTAAGTATTAGATAATATTTTGAATATTTATGACTTTATTACAAGGTGTTATGGTTGTAATTAGGTTCAACTTAAAACAGTTTTAAAACTTTTTTTCTCCATTTCTTAGTAAACAAATAGCTACACATAAGTATATATTTACGCGAACGGCTTTTAGCTTCGATTTGTACGTGACCCTTTATCTAGTTATTGTTGATCGAAGACGTATATATTAATTTATACTAGACTTCATGAGCAGACAAACGTCAATACGGCCATTATACCGTGTCACTATTATAACAGTTTTGTAATATTGCATAATTTCATAAATATGTCGTAATCATTTTTTATTCAATCGTATGGCTAAATAGAGTATTCATCTTTTATTATCGTCAATTTATTGACTACTCGACAAATATGTCAATACGAGGTTTATTTTTAAGTAGTACAGTGCAGCGGCCAAGAAATTGTTATTTTATCTAGGGAGCACGTACAGTAGAATGAGAGGTGCACTTTTCGCGGACGCGAGTAACATCAACCCTGTATTATAATTAATATGCTGTCGATACGTTACCTGTTTGATATTTTGACAAAACAGATGGCACGATTAGGCACACATGCGTAAAATAATATTGTAACGCCACATTGTCTTAGATAAAATGTGGAAGTGGAAACGTATCTTTTCCTATAACTATTAAACTAATAATTCTTTCTTACTTTAACAATATTCTTATAGTTTGCATAATTCGAATGTTAATGTTCGTAGGTGGTCTAACCACGCTGAAACTATTACTTACATTTAAACCAGATGCCAGCACGATCGCGCGCCCGTATATACATAATTATGTCTATTGTATGAGTTTTATTATTATTCAATTTAATATTATTTTTTTCTTGCGTGCTTTTCTATATTTTATTTACTTTATAACAAAGAGTTGCTAATAATATTTCCTGTGTTATTTAAGTTCCGAAATAGCTGATTGATGGCACGGCACTACAGATAACGAAGTTTTGATTTAATTTGTTACTTACTTATATTGAAACCAGATAGCAGCATGGTCGCGCGTGCATATATACATAATTAATTCTATTGTATGAGTTTTATTATTATTCAATATTTTTTATTGATTTTTTTATAAAAATATTTATTGACAAAATCAAAAAGTACAAAAACGTGACGCCATATTGCCGTAACGGACTTCCGTTGCATTGTCGTCCAGTTACCTAAGTTTTACTTAACAAAAAATAATGTTCGATATGAGCACTATTCGCAGACCCCTAGTTAAGAATAACGAGTAACGTTATACGTTATTTTGTATAGGGGCGGACTTCACAGCGGCAAAGGGTTTGTGTGCGCTCTCTAACTCGTTGTCGTCGCGCGGACAGCCGCTCGTACTGTTGTCGCCGCGTGCGAGTGTCGCTTCCGTCTTCAGTAACGCGGGCTCCAGCGTCGTCGTCGTACTCGCCGCCTCCGAACTGGACGCCACATTGCAAAGTAATTACCCATTTATATTCATATATCTATATAGGGACGTCCATTATATACCAAATTGGCTTTGTTACTTGGGTATTGTTATTTTATAGAATAGTTTTTTTTTTACCTACCTACGCTATTGACCTAGCAAGGTCTTAACAGCTTCTCCGGGCTACTTTATAGCATAGCTTCCCAGAGTTCTCCATGTGGACCCCTGCGGGACGATTTTGAAGTTCAAGGGCCTATGCGAAAACAAACTCTGGGTGTGAACGAGCTGGAAATTATAATCACCAGCCTGTTATAATCGTCACGCCAGCCCACGACGTATTCCCACGTACTACAGGAACATTTCATCAGGTTCAGGTTTCCACGTGATGTTTTCCTTCATCGGTAACACTATCGAGTGTTACCTATTTGAATTGGTAAATATACGCGAATTTCGAAAAATTCAGCGGTATATGCCAGGATTCAAACCTGCGGACATCGGATTGGTATTCCTCCAGTCAAACCACTATACCACCAGGACTATATGATATTTTGACGTATCTACAGCTTGTTAGTTATAATATCATTGATGCTAGCGCCATTTTGGAGGATCTTGAGGAACTATTATTTAGTGCTTAGAACTGGACACTTTTTCAACATGTCCCCTTACCTTTACCCTCTATAGGTGTTATTACCAAAAAAAGTTAAATACGTATTGAATACTTGGTTTCGTATTAAATGCACCGCGCTCGCTCGAGGTAAGTTCGCGTTCCCGTTTTCGCAAGTCTAACCTAACGTAACCAAAGCGAGACAAAATAGCAAGATGGCGAACATTCAGCGACCGCGGTGCATTTAATACGAAACCTTTTTAAAGCAAGTATTCAATACGTATTTAACTTTTTTGCAATAACACCGTATAGGTTTAAGTTATTCGGTTTATTTTAACAAAATATTTTATTCGACAATTTGAAAATTCTTTACAGACTTAACTGGGCAAATTCCACTACCCGTAATGAACGGTCATGATAAAGGCCATACTACACCAATTTACAAGCCCATACAGACAGATGATGACATTACCGAGATTATCATACCTGAGGACCTAAATAGGGCACCGCTTTTAAACAGGAACGGTGGGGCGAAATCTCACATACGTGACGTCAACAACACATGACTATTATCGCGTTAGAATAGTTATAATATTATATATTTAGTATTAATTGTATAAATATACTTTCAATACAAGGTCGATATCTGTTAAATCCATTTCAACGCCACAAATACCTCCCATATGAAGCGCTGTTGTAAATAAAACTATTCTTTTGAACACAGGTGATGATAACAAATATATCGCCGATTAAATACAAAAGGGTTACAAAAATATAAAAAAGAACTTTTTTATTTCAATAATGCACTGTTAATCGGTTGTATTTCCATGTTTAAAAAACACCCGCAATTTTTTTCCTCTTTGAAATCTTATAAAAATAATACTAGTTCCCTTTTGCATTTTCGTGTTTTTGCATGGACCAAGTGTTAATGTACAATATACTTAATATAAATTTAAAAGCAATTCAACAATAAAAACGCGTTTAACCACATTTGACATGCTTATAAGTAATGTATACATAACACAGCCATAGACAAAAAAATAATGTAAAAAATATTAAATGAAGTTTGTGCAAAAAAAAAGAATTCGAATAGTGTTCTTTTGTATTTATCCAGCGATATGCCAGTAATAAAATACGTTGTGTTATTTTGTTAGTTACAGCTGTTATAAAGTGTTGTCAGTTATCCTGCTGTTGGGTAAATTGTTCTTATTTTCATTTTTAACAATGATATGATAATTAAATGGATCGTCGTTAGAGGAATATCGAATAACATCACGTTCACACCTATTGGTTATTACATAACGCTTGCATTTTCACACGCAGCGATAACACCGGCAGACTATTGTCATTATCAATAATAATAACAAACAGCAGAATAACGATAACTTCAATAATTTGCTAGTCATCGCATTGTTATTATAATGACCATCTAGCTTTACTATTAAATTACTAAGATGGAATTAACTGATGTAAAGGTATTAATTATATAGTATATAACTTAACTATATATAACCAAAGTTTTTAGTATGGTTATACATTATATAATAGAATATTTAGTAGTAAAATATTCATGTAAATGTAATAAGTAATTTATTTGCATGACGAATATTTAAGATATAACATTTTCACTATTTTCATGGATGACTTAATGTTTATTTTAGTATTATGATATATCTTTGTGTTTCTTTCATGAGTAGTTATATTTATGTTCAACGCCTCTTTGATTATATGTGTCTCATTTATACGTAACCTAAATTTAGTATGGCGTATATATTATATAATAGAACATTTTATATTCAACTATTAATCCAAATATAAAAGGTAATTTATTTGCCTGAGGAATATTTCAAATATTACTTTTTCACTAACTTCCTGATTGGCTAATAAATATCTATTTTAGATTAATTTATATTTTATCGCTTCTCGAACGAATAGTTATATTTATGTTCAACGCCTCGTCTCCTTAGTTCCTAACTTAATTCATTCCACGTTATCGACCTTGAATTGAATTAATCATCGTATTCTCGCGTTTAAGTGTGACTTTATAATTTATACGTAAGTACATTACTGTTAATAGTTAAATAGAACATCAAATAGCGTGTTCCTAGTACTATAGACATTATTTTTTGTCGTAATGTCGTTTACGTTAGCCTCCAAGGCATATTAGCAAATATTAGTTGTATTATAGGTGAATGTACGAATATACATTATTTATATGTCTTTTTCTTCAAAACTTCTTCTATATAGTTTTAAGGCGGAAAAGCTCAAATATTAGTTGTAAAATCCTAATAATAACAAACAAGTTAAACGCTTGAGAACTTGTTAGTTTACCAGATCTTTTCTATAATAATTGTAAGAAAAATAATTAAAAAATAATATACCATTAATGTAAAATTAGTTTTTGTAACAAAAAAAAACAAAAAGTTTTGTTGGATACATTGATATACAAAAACCCAAGATGCACACTTAATGTCTCACAGCCGGCACACAGAAAAAACAACTTTAAATCATTTAGCTAAGGTCGAATTTGCAAAATCTTAAGTTTATCGTATAACTATAATGACGTATGTATATTGGAGAGTTTTTACGGGTGGATGGTTTTGATGTACTTTTATTCGAAACTGTGTGTCTTGGGTTTTTATATGTCAATGGATACATAAAAAAGTATTTATTCTTTAATTTTTTTTTCTATGGAAACAATGGTATTTTGAATATTTAGCTAATTATAAACTGTAAGTAGGTTTAATTTTTATCCCAATTGCCGTATAGTGTGTGTAAACTGTAAGTGCCTATACGATAAAATAGGTAGACATTGTTATTTAATAACTATAAAGTAGTACCTCAGTGAACTACTTAAATGAACACTACCAAAGATGTGAAAGTGTATTTCTTTCATATGTTATAATTACAAAGATCCAGTGATATTTCATTTAGTATAAATATTTCTATAGATCTTTTTGCTCTCAGAAGCTATTTTAATTTGACAATTACGAATCTTATTCGTTTTTCTTTTTAAGAGACTTTATATTAGGCCTTGAATATAACATGAATAATTTTGTATGACAAATACGTAGGTAAAGATAAGTTTGATATACTGTGTATACGTCATTCGATTACATTTTTTGACATTAAATGATTCTGCAATCTCAAGTCGTTTTTTATTCTTTATAGTCTTTCAGTTAGGGGTGTGCGAATATTAGAATTAAATAATTATTCGATTGCGAATCGAAACGTTTAATTCTATTCGGATTTCGAATTGAAAATTGAAATAATTCGATTTATTAGACCTGTTCGAATTATTCGAACTTTTTTTAAATATATGATAGGAGGCAAACGAACAGGCGAGTCTCCTGGTGATCACCGCCGTCTATACATACTAGCAACACCAGAAAAGTCGCAAGTGCGTTGCCAGCCTGTGTGGGAGAGAAGTGTTCGAACTATTCGAATAATTCCAACAGTCTAAGGAATTTTAATTATACTAGTTTGAAAATTTATTATATATTATGTAATTTAAGTTTTAAACTAAAAAAATAATAATTGTGAGATGTATCTTTTCATATTGGTAAAAATTAGTTGTACATCTTCCTCGTTTTAAAAATATGCAAATGATTCGAATATTCCGAATGGTACGAATATACGATTCTAAATTGCATTATTCGCACACTCCTACTTTAATTGTTTTATAATAATTTCACCTGACACGAAAGGACCACGTAGTCTTGAGATGTTAAGAGAACTGGCTCTCGGAACGCTGTCAGAACATGTCTATATGTACTTGGTTATTTCAACCTAACGACTATAACTGACTAGGTAGGCTTCAAAAATACATGGTGTGTCGTAAAGACGCAGGATAGAAGTGAAAGTTTTGTATTACAAGGAAACATTAATTAATAAAAAACATTCAACAGAAATCCAACGGCACGCCGTGTTCCCAGACGGTTACTCATCGGAGTACTGAGCGCGCCCGACGTTGCTTAACTTCGGTGATTGGATGAGAACCGGTGTTTTCAACACTACCCGATACAGTGTTTACCTTCACCACTTTTCGTTACACTAAAAGGGTGCCGATCAGAATTTCAAAGCCCTTCTAAAAGAAGTTATACAGATAATAAATCTGTTTATTTCAGGAATAGTGGAATAAATACAAAATTCTTAAAAACCCATAACCTTAAAAAAAATTGTTATGCTGGCTCTTATAATTTAGTTACATTTTTTTATACATAATTAGCCTGACATAGGGCTTGATCACATTACTGATCTATCATATTAAAATTATCGGTAAATAACGGTCTTTTCAATACTCCTTATCTCTTTATATATAAATTTCTTCTGTACGTGTATATGTCACTGAGCTCCTAAACGGCTGGACCAATTCTTATATATACCACTGCTGCTCTACGTGTGTATGTCACTTTGATGAAATTTTGTGTGCTTGTTCAAGTGGATCCGAGAATGGTTCAGATTCACAATTGGACCCGTAAGTGGCGCTGCGGTTGAATTTTAGATTTTTTTTTTTATCAAGGCAGGAGAACGTCCCCCCGGCCCGCTTGTATCGGTATAAAATAATAATGTAACTTTAGTAACATAGCACGATAAATTAACAGTGAATAGTTAAACTTAAATTAACGTTATTACAAAATACTTTGTCGTTTCCTCGAATCGAGGCAGGGCTTATATGTGCTGGTAGACTCCAACTTGTTATTTTTGTTTTCAAGGATATAAGAATATATTTTGTTAACCTATTCAGTATTCAGAACAAGTTGCAATACCGTACTCGTTATTACAATTAGATATCTGTGAGGTTACACAAGATTACATAACGTTTCGGATCTTATTTATGTCGCATTCAAGTTCATGCAACTTAGATAAACATTTACTTAAAAAAATATTTTTAAGACCAACGTATATTTATATTTTAATAATATAATACTAAAACCTAATTTTAACATGTAGTAATCAAAATGTTGCCAGTTGGTGTAAAACTAATATATAATAGGTCTTTACCTATGAAATTGCCGTTCTGCAGTACTGGCCATTTCAAATCAAAATAATTTTTGGTTGGCTAAGAATTCTAATTTCAAAATAATTTTATTTTAAAAACATGGAATTCTTTTTCCAAAAGTAGTCATTTGTTTATTGATTATTGTTACATTTTCATCGCAATTCAATCTTTTTTGTCATCATGGATACGTAAAAAATTTGACTAATTATGTAATATGAGTACCGTCGTGACAGCAACGCGGCACATGCGGCACGCAACATCAACGACGTTTACGGAGCTAACACTACAAACCAACGCACCACCTGTTATTGGTATGCTCGTTTCCGTTCTAGGAATTTCGACCTACAAAATGAACCCCGCGGTCGTCCGAAGACTTTGGTTAACAATGACGAATTAAAGGCGATTGTGGAAGCAGATGATACACAATCTACGGCTGAATTAGCAGCAGCTTTCGACGTTAGCGTCAAAACAATATTGGTCCATTTGCGTCAAATTGGCAAGGTAAAAAAGCTTAACAAATGGGTGCCCCACGAACTCAATGATCGCCAGCACAAAGTACACGTCAAGACGTGCCTTGCACTGTTCAACAGACACACAAATGAAGGACTTTTGAACCGCATTGTTACCTGCGATGAAAAATGGATTCTGTCTGATAACCGCAAGCGCTCAGCAAGTTGTTTGGATCCTGGTTCAGCACCTAAACAATGCCCTAAATGAAAACTTACCCCTAGAAAAGTGATGGTCACTGTTTGGTAGTCTAGCGCCGGTGTGATGCATCACAGCTTCTTACCAAACGGGGTGAGCATTACTGCAGATGTGTACTGCGAAGAACTGAACACAATGATGGAGAAGCTGGCACATCTATAACCAGCATTGGTCAATCGCTCGTCTCCGCTGCTCCTGCACGACAACGCGCGACCTCATACTGCACAGCAGACGGTCTCCAAGTTGCAAAACTGGGGTTAGAAATTCACCATCATCCGCCTTACTCACAAGACCTTGCGCCTTTTTGCATGGGTGATTACTTCGATTAATACAAATAAAAAATATACGAAAAAATTCGTTTAAATTTTTTCATACAAAACGGCAATTTCATAGGTAAAGACCTAATATATAACAGCGCCATCTAGTGATATATTCCATAATCAAAATGTAATTATAAACTTCCTTCCAAACACATACCTATATCAAAGAAGTTAAAAGACCATGGTCCGGACACATTGTAACAGAGGCGTGATCACTTCATTTTTTTATACCTTATAGGTTTTAACGTTTAATCTCGCCTAACGGGTTAATAACGATGTGGTCCAAAATGGTACACAACCTAAACTTATTGGAACTTGATCTCAATTGCAGCTATTGGAACACACCTATTGATGCTAATAGATCTTGAGGGTGTTAGGTAGCCACGCCACACACAGTTCGTTAGGGGGAATAACACCCATTTCCCCTTGAGGGGTCCACCATCTTGACCCCTCAGGCCGCAGTTTGGGTCCCTTAGGAGGGGACAACACCTGTTGGAGGAGCAGATGTAGTGTCGATTAGACAGTCCCTGCTCCTCCGGCCAAAAGGTGTAAGAAGGTACCATGGGGTTTTAGTCCGTGCGACTCGGGCATATCCATCCTCTGCTGCCCGGTGAGATGGATATCCGTTAGGGATTCCCCCATGTAGAAAAAAAAAAAAAAAGGTAGCCACGCCGCCTTAAAAAATCCCCAATATCATGGTTTCAACACAATGTTTTCCATTACCGACAGTTCCGGCACGTTGAGCCTGACTGCGCCATCAGCGTTTGAATTTTTTTTTTATATCTCAGGAGGCAAGCGAACGGGTGGGTCACCTGATGTTCAATAATCACCACCGTCCATAGACACTTGCAAAACCAGAAGAGTCGCAAGTGCGTTACCAACTTGTGTTTGGGAGAAGGAGGAGTGGGGAAGTAGGGACGGGGAAGGGAGTTGGGTATCCGGCGCTCCGACTGACCGAATGAAACGCAACAATACAAGTACTGTCACTTTACGTCGGTTTTCTATGAGAGGATGGTACTACCCCGGGCGAGCCGACCCATTCATGCTGCAACCAGCTTCAGCGTGGCTCTACCACCTAGAAATTGATATATTTTTCGCATTTTTAATTAATTTTCTAGGGTTAGACCATCGATTCTATTATAAAAAAGATACGGTTAGAGATGATGAAAACATGATTTAGAAAGCAGACTAGTTCGACAAGTCTTCCCAACTTAAGGATGCTTTCTAACTTGCCGAAGATAAACGTTTATCTTCATGTTACATTATGACCGAGTAGGTATCCAAGCAGCTTTTCTTTACCACGATGATCTTACCATACTGGAATTGCTGATTGCTCTTCGATAATATATTACATGTATTTCGCCCCCACATACGTGCACACATATACAACAGGTACGTATATGGTGGAAGGGTTTTTATTTTTTTTCCTCATTTTCTAACTGGGTGAATTACTGAGGCTCACATTCCGGTACACATGTGTGTTGCAGAAATGCTTATATGTATGAATAACTAACTTAGTTCAGCTTAGTGTCTAAGTATTAAGTAGTAGCCGAACTACAATTCATTAATTTATTATGTATCAATATTATTGCGATTTTTATTCCAAAAAGTGCACATAAATTGTAAATTACTGAAGACGAGTATCGTGAATTCGACGAATAATGATATAAATAGAGGCTGTAACTCGTCAATGGTAAGGAAAAAACTAACTTTCTCCAATGTTTTATTGATAACACTAAAGCTCGTCAATAGCTATTAAAGAAAATCGGTTGAGAAACAGAGATGAAAAAGGTACTGAACTGTTTTATCTTCACTTAACATCTATACATACAGATAAAAAATGGACAAATGTAGATAGATAAAAACCTGCGGGGTGGTATGGTTTTACAGCCTGACTGGGTCGCAACCACCATGTATATGGCGAAAAAGTCCGTCATAGTGATTCGCTTTTGCGGGTCGCGTTTCGGGATCAGCCTGTGCAAATCCAACTTTTCGCAGGCATGACAGCTTCGACTGGCGATGGATAATGGTCACCCGGTGGTCGTCATTGTCTTTGGATTGTACTGTGCTTACCACCAGGCAAAGTGCAGTCATTTTGCAGTGTTACAATAAAAATAAACCTACTCTGTATAGGATGTGCATAACATAAACGATGGGATGTCTCGAATTGACACCTTTCTCTGTGCATCCACGAAAAACGATCGTAACATTAGTATATATATGTTGAAATGATAAACTCGATCGAGTTTCTTGCCGGTTCTTCTCGATGACTGAATTCGTTTTCAGAACCGGTGGTAGTTTTGACATTCATCAGCGCCTTCTTAGGACCTAAATTGAATAAAGTATTTTTGATTTTGAATATAGAATTCATTATTTATATTTAACAAATTATGTACAAATTTAAACCTAAAAATCGAACTACTTTTTTATCATACAATAGGTACTGTCCTCGCCAATCTTTTTGGCCGGTCTGAATATAGCAGTAAATTCGGGGTGGCGCCTAATATCGTAAAAGATTTATACAAATGAAAGTTAAATTATTATTATAGTAATCTGAAATTGTTATATATTTATCCTTAAGTTGTCTCGATATTATACATATTCTGTAATACGTTTTTACAACTAAATTTGTGTTTTGCGCATCTATATTCAGAGCAGTCAAAAAAATTGACGCGGACTGTACCTTAGCACCTATGTCTTAGGCAGTTTTGTTAATAACATATCAATGAGGGGAAGCAAACATAAATAAAAAGAATATTGCCAATAATTTATATATTCATCTATATATTTTAATAAATAAGTACCATATTTGTCTCCTTATAAACTACTTAGCACCATAAAACATTAAATATAATAAATGCATCTTTCTGACTACGTGAAGAATGAGTATCGTAAGTCCTAATAATTATCAATATATCCCATAGTCATGTCTAGCGTATACTACCTACAGTAGAAATCTTTAGAAAAATACTATCTATCTACCGGTCAGTCAAAGAACTAAAATTAGCACATTTAATATTAAGCTGCCGTTCGTACAATTATTTGAAAGTTGTAAAAAAATAAATTAAACCATCACCTAAAAGAGCTGCCTTGGTAATATCTATGTAGTGCTTCTTGGAATTCGATGGGTTTCTCGTAAATGAACTCTATAATCCCCTTGACAAGATTATAAAACTATACAATATATCTAACATGAAACACAAATCGTGAAATGAAAAGTATATTTTAAGTAGATACCTACTAATTAGCTACCTACTATGTTAGAGCTATATTTACTTGCATATTCTGTTCTTTACATGAATCAATGTAATTTGACATCAATTAACTCAATTGAAAGTTAAAAGAATACTCACACAACCTAGTATGTCATAGAAGTGGAAATTTACGTACCTCCACGCGGACTAAATCATTTTTCTATGATCCCTATATATATTCTACCTCTAACCCTATCAATACCTATCTCCGTCACTTTTTCATCACAAACGGTTCCCTAAAAATGTTGCAGCAATGTTTGATCTTGCAATTTTGCTTCAAAAGTGACCACATTTTTACTTCAATCAAATTCTTTCTTGTTATTTACTTTGTCGCTTGGACAATGTAGACACGACATAACCTATTTTTATAATTAACTCGATCTGGCCTAAGAAGCACTACAAATATGTACTGAGTCTTTTTAATTTACATCCCAATTAAACTATTACTATATAATTGTATACAGAAATAACTATTTAAAGCTATTGTTTAACTATCGATGGATAGTGGAACATTGGTCTCGACGCGGACATCAACTTTTCTGAAACAACGTGAGCGATCCTTGCACTTCGTTGCCAAACAAGCTCCCTCGTACGTTCATGGTTGCTGTCCACTCGCACCTATTACAAAAATAAATGTTATGCAATAAGATAAATTGAAATAAGAAAAGTTGAATACATTGTAATAAGCTTAAAATATCATGAATTATATTTTAAATCATAATAGGTTTTAGCCTGCAACCACAATCTCACCTGTTGTTTTAAATGACGACAAATGTGGGCCAAGATAGCAATCACGCTAAACCTAAAGGGGAACTGGCTATTAAGCACACCTGCCGGAACAAATCCATAGGTGCTTAGCGATAGATTTTCGAGTTGAGAGTCATTGCTAGTCGGGTGGTAAAAGCCCTACCACCATGTTATGATTTCATCACAACATTTTCCATATGGATATTTTTTTTTATATTATAGGTGACATACGAACAGGTGGGTCACCTGATGTTAAGTGATCACCACTGTCCATAGACACAAGTGCGCAAGTGCGTTGCCAGCCTGTATTTGGGGGAGAGGGGAGGTGGGTATACGGCGCTCCACTGACAGAACGAAACGCAACAATGCAAGCACTGTTACTTCACGTCGGTTTTCTGTGAAACCAGTAATAGTTTCAGCATGGCTCCACCACCTACAGACTTATACTTTAAGACAAACAACCCAATCCAAAGCCTACATACCTATTTATAACCAGCTACAATCATAATAAGATATCTTGAGGAAAAATGTAGAAATGTCGCACTACTAAGCACTATTGCTTTGCGACAAAAATAGACGTGACGGTGATACTTTCACAATCGTAATTCACACAAGTTCTGAACGATTTCTGCTATAAAATAAATTCAAATACAACTTTGTGGCTATCCGAATGCATTTAATTAAACTACGACCATTTTATAAACAATAGCCAACGAGCTTCAGTGGTTTATATTTCTTACACTGCTCACTATCTATGTGTATTATTTATTAAAATACTAGATAAAAATCGACTCGAGTATTATTCTGTGTTTAGAACTGACCTGTTTTGGTTGGAGAACTTTAATGGATTGTAGTGTAGCGACGCCTTGATTGTTAACTCTTATGGCCAATTTACCCACCATCTCTGCAGTTGTCGCTGTTGCTGACTTAAGCTCTTTTTTAGCTCCACGTCCAACCTGTATATCATGTTAACATTGTATGTATGTAGTTAATGATCACAACCTTATTACAGAATATATTACTGCTATATTAAATATAATTTGGTAATATATAAAACACATACCTCTTTTTCAACCCTCAATATTAGTGGTCCAACCATGAAATTACTCTTTATTGTAGTATGGTCAGACATGATACTGACGGAAACATCTCCATCTCTTTTCAAAGATGACAACCCATACAACGTTCCTTTGGCTCTTGGCTTATTTTTATTGCTTGTCTTTGTCTTATTCTTGTTGGTTACAGGTTTCTTAGTAGTATTTTTCACAGGTGGTTTACGTTTAGGCTTTGTGGCCTTGGTAGGTGGTTTAGGTTTAGTTGTAGTGGGTTTTGCTTTACTCGTTTGAGTTCCTGTTTTTACTTTCACCGCTCTAGATTGACCGATTACATTTTCCGTTTGTTCTACTTTCACGTCATCAGCTTTTATTACTTCATTTATTTGTGGATTTTCCTCTTTAACCTCATTAAGCATCTCGGATGAAGCAGTTTTACCTTTATTTTTTTTAATTCCACTACCACGAGCAGTATTTTTCTTTTTCGTAGAAGTTTTCCTAAAAGAGAATGACGTTTAATGCGTATTTCAACTAATTATAACAAAAACATTTGAAAAAGAAGACCAAAATGCTAGGACATATATACCTTTTTGTAGATTTTGGTTTGTTAGGTTTGGAGGTTTTCTTGCTTGCATCAATTGGTTGCAATTTAACGGTTACAGGATCATACGACGTCCTTAATATATCATTCATCTTGTCAATGATTGTGTCTACAAACTTGTTATATTTGATAATGTGCACAGCTGGAACTGGTGCCGGCTTCTTGGCTGGTTCTTCACTCAAAGCGCCTATTGGAAATATACATTTTGCACTTGTTTACCAGATAATCAAATTGTATACGTTAGAGAAACTAACTCAATATTTAGTATTCACTTAATAATGTTTATAATAACAATATATTATTCAAGTTGTAACGACGTTATCAAATACAGAGTTCTATAGCCTTTTGCTCCGTCAAGTGCTTCGAATTGATGTACCATATGTTGTTATGTATGTTGTCTAATCAAATCATTTTTTTGTAAAATGCCTTGATTAATTATTTATAATTAATATTACTAGAAAAATTCTTAAAACGTGGTCCTGATTCCAGCTAACGAGAATAAGTATTTCATGATAAGTTTATATAATTTAGTTCCGGAATTTTCTTGAATGATTGCAATATAATATTTATTTTATTTTATATTATAAAGTTACCTACCATAGAATTATATTTCAGTGGACATTTTTATTCCAAATTAATTCGTTTAAAGAAATATTGATAACAAATTTATATTTAAATTAAAAGATTGATTCGAAATTAATAGTATCGCTTTTATAAATAAAAAGCTTACGTAACTAAGGGAAACTTAATTAAAAGCAGTTTCTCTTTCAGTGACGACAAGACTATTAGAAATTAATTAAATATTACAATTTATTAGTCTGTATATAGACATGCTATTTACTCCTGTATTTATAACGCGTAAGCTACATAATTATTCAGTTGAATAATATTTATACTCCCGATTCCAACCACGTTGCTTTGGCACGCGAGCTAACTGTACATATGCTCTCGAAACACCAATTGAATTCTAAACATCGTTTACAATTAGTACGTCCAGTCAACGGTGAATTTTCTATTTTCCACACGTAAAAGAAACTGCTCAACGAGCCACGCACATTCAAAGAAATCTAATTATGGTATATATAAGCATGACGTAGACCAAAATGTTTTCTATATATATAAATATTTGGAGATCTTGAGTTTGTTACGACCAAAGATTCATATAACGGTTACATAATAAATACTTGTTAGTTATTATCTCATTGCTCATTAAGAGAAAGATGTCATATTATTAAATAGGAGTAAAACATATATGTAATTAATATATACACATTTATGTGAAAGATTTCCTTTCTTAGTTATTGAGAACACTCTGTCAGGTGGATTGTGTACGTCGCCGGTACGAAACAAGTTTGTATTTGAGTCGAGAATGACTAATTCCTCGCGGCTCTCCCTACATTTTACGAAAATAAACATTTAAAATTTCTCTTTTCGCATATATTATCTTGTTTTCACTCGACCGGATACCATGCAAATTTCGCAGTAGATTTCGACATCGAGTGCGAGTAAACTTTACTTTAAATTTACTTTCTATCGATTTCTTCAAAGTAATTTTTGATTTTTCGAGCTTGAAGCGACTTAAGCAAGGTCAAATAATATGTCAAGGTTACAGAAGAAATCTAGTTGGGTTCATTGTACGGAGTGCGTTTGGGAAAGTAAGCAAGCGGCAAACGTCGCTGACCTCTTAACACACATCAAAGTCAAACTAGTTCTTTCTCGACAGCCTACGATGACGAGCCCGTACTCTCTACGACTGGACACTAAGCAAGTTTTCTAGAGTACTAGTATATGATAAGAGATGAATATAATAATTTTATTTTTCTTAGTATTATTTTAATGAAATAATATAATAGGAAGTAGCGGATAAGGAAAGGATTGTTTGTGCGTTATATTAAATACATAGATAAATCGGTCAAAAAGCTAGTTAATATAATTATTTTCAATTTCTACATATGTACAACAATACTATTAAAATATAATGTAACATAAGTAATATAAAAGAAGTAGGAAGATATTTTAGTAAATAATCAGAAATATAAACTTTATGTAAGAATACAAAAATACGGAGAGGATAGGTTTTTATAAATAATTAAAGCTGACTAGTATGCATTTACTTTTGTAATATTAAATTAATACTAGATAATGTCACTCAATTACCTGACAAACAACATTTCAATGGGCAACTAGTATTCTGACCGATTTTTGTCGCTTTTTAAGGAACATTCACGTGAACGCACAAACCTTTATGAAGGTAGACAAAAGATTTCACACAATAGATTAAAACAACAGATTTATTTCAAATAAATTGCCACGAGAATGGTGTGACATGATCTAGACATTAATTCAATTTTGAATCGCTTGGTTCCATGCTTGCACATTCACACATCAAACATACCCACTTAATAAATAAAATAAATTAAATAGAATAAATAAATAGTCAATAAATAGCTATGCTAAAAGAGGGGACCACGGAGGCCTCTCAGGTGGATGAAGGGGCGTGGCTCGCCCGGGGTTCCTTCGCCGCCTAGTTACTATCTGAACTTTTTGTGTTCAGGGGCTGCGGCCGCGGCGGATGTCGCTTTAATTTTCTTTATTTTACTCATATAGTTGGCTTTTTTTCCGGATTTTTTCACATACGCCGCGACGTTCGCCTTCAGCTTTTTGGACTCACGTGAGTGTTTAGTTGAGATGTTTCTTCCGAGAGCGTCTGTAATGTCATCGTCGTCGTCATCATCATCTTCCTCTGCCTCATCGTCATCGTCATCTTCAGGGTCGAGAGCGTCGGCGATATCATCTTCTTCATCATCATCTTCTTCCGCATCAGCAGCACCAGCTACTTCTGAACTAGTAGCAGCCGCTTCTACTTCGGCACTAGCGGGCTCTTTCTGTCCGGCTTCAGCCTCTTCTCCTTCAACATCTGCTTCGACATCTGATCCTTCGACTTCTTCCGAATTTGCCACTGCTTCTTCGACAGAAGGAGCAGCTGCTGCTGGAGCTGCGGCGACAGTATCTGCGGCAGCGACGACAGGCTGTGCGGCCGCTGCAGCAGGCTCTTCATCCTCATCGTCATCTTCTTCGCCTAGTATAAAAATTAATATTATTATATACTATCATAACACCTAAGTTCTTAACTATTTTTTTTATATATAACTTTGTATTACCTCCCAAAATGTCATCGAAAAATCTTTCTAAGTAATCATCATCCTCGTCGTCATCAGCTTCTTCATCGTCGTCTTCATCATCATCGTCATCGTCGTCGTCATCATCATCTGGAAGGATTAAAAACATTATTAAACAATTCTCTATCGTCTTACAGAGAATCTTATGAAATATATGTAAACTTAGCCTTACTAGACACCCATCTGGTTGTAAACTCAACACATAAAGTACTCATTAGCACCATTTATCGATATATAATACAAACGAACTGTTAAGCTAACAGTTAATCAGAATCCGCGCGCCAATGGCTTTTGGTGCGTGACGTCCTGAGGCGTGGGCTTTCGTAGCTAGAAAGCAACACAGCACCAATTTCTCTGATTGAGTCTTTCTGTTTGAATTAATTAACGATTGAGAACAACTGTCACGGTGTTACATTCCGCGTTGGCCAGCCCGTGTCCTGATTCTTAGGAATTTGATTAATGAAACGTAACATTTTTCATATGTATTAACAATTCGATTTATGTTTGCTTTGTAATTTTTTACCTTAATAGTGTATCATTTAATATGAAATCAAGTGATTTATTTTCATACTTTCATTGTAATTGACCATAATAATAAAGTATGAAATATCGACATTCCTTCTTATAAATTTCTCTAACTGAGGTTTAATAGAATCATAAAACTGTGTCATAAATTTCCTTTTAATATGCGCTATTCACTACGCATCGTTTTATTAGATTTCCTGGACGTTCTACACTATATATTTACGCTATAAATTTCTGTCCGGCACTTTTGAATATATTGGCTGAATAAGTTGTAATGAAATCATAGATAATAATAGATACCTAATCAATGGTGGTATGAGTGCCTGTAACCTGTAAATTTGAATTTTATACGTTGGTCTTTAGATACTTAATAAACACCAAGGATGATAAATAAAATAAGCTGCAATACATTTTTAACTATAATAAAAATGATTGGTTATAGTTCTTCTTATATTATTACTTAGGGTAGGAATTATATCACATTAAGTAACAGAAAAAAATGCAGAAGAAAAGTAGATTATTTACATTTCCCTTATATAATAATATACTTATTTATTGTAACGAATAATATAATTATTTGTTACCCGTTTGAACTGAATTTAAATAATAACTTCAATTTAATCATAACTTTGGCTTGTTATCGATATACTAATCAATAATACTCCAATACACTACTGTGTATGATTGAAATACATACCTCCAAGTCCATCGAGGTCAACATCGTCATCGTCATCGTCGTCGTCATCATCATCATCGTCATCACTAGAAGCTGCCGGTGCGGCTGCCGGAGCTGCGACTGCTTGCCTCCCCACTTCTTTCTCCTCCTCAGACCGAGCAATGGGACTAGCACACGCTGACAACACTAAGCAGCACAGTGCCGCTAACAAAAACAACGACTTCATCTTGTATCTGAAACAAACGCACGCGTTTAATAACATCACAAAGTGCAACGCGACGGCGACAGTGCCACCCCTATTCCCTGCCCAAGCGCACAGGACACTGTTGCTATCACGATATCACAACACTAACACGAGCACGTGCACTGATCGCCTTGACACTTCACCTTTTGACTGTCACAGTTGAGTTCGTGGCCTCTAGCGGAAGAGGATCCGCCCGCGTCTTTCTCTGCCGGTGTTCAGGACGGTATCGCCGAGCCTGACGAGCGGAAACAGTATAGCTGCGGCGTCTTCAATGCGCACTCTTTTATAGAGTTACGTCACAGACGGAGGGAAGGAAAGTAGTGATGGCAGCCGGTACAGTCAAAGAACACCAACCACGCAGATAGGCAATATAATTTAATGGCACAAAACTAAAACTGCCAAATGAAAAGATATTATTTTCATAGCAATACAGACATAAATAATTCGAATATGAAAACAAACAAAAATCAAACATCGATCTACTTACAGGTCAGATGTCTGAAAACAAATGATTTTCGAAAACACGTATCGAATTGAAAAACACATTTACAAGATAAACATTATTTTGTTACTTCTATATTCAGGTCACTGAAAATAGAGTATGATGCGATTGCACTTTCAAAGCCGTACGTTCGTTTACCGCAGCTTTTCTGAGAAACGTTAACGTTCATATTGTAAACATTAGCCAATAATATCCTATGATTTTTAGCACTAACAGAAGTGTGGAGGAGGAAAGATTTACATATAGTTACTTATTTATTTTATTTATTAAGGTAACACACAGACATAAACATGTTATAATTATAATATAAACTAAAAGGCCGAATACGATTGTAGTACCGTTATTTGAAAAACATATTTTTAAACTATTTTTAAGACATCATAGCATTAGTTTGATAAGTATTTACTTATACGTGGTTTAAATTAATTAGATATAATCTTTTTTTTTTGTCTTTACATCTGCGTATGTAACTTTCTTTCTTTTAACATACACAAAAAAGTAATAAAGAAGTATTTAGTTATTGTAGATAAAAAGCAATATATTTTAAAGCTGACTTTGTCATAATTGTAAATTAACATTTCTGACCAAACTGTCGCATGTTCAAGTTTGATCAATAATTCGGTATTCTGTCTTTGTTAACTAAGCCAGTCAAAAGTTACTCTAAACATTCTAGACTATATTATTTTTATAGGTCCTAAATCCTGTCAGACTTTTTTTTCATTGGTTATTAAGTTTCTCCGCTTCTTCACTGGGATCATTTTAGTAGGTAGCTCTGTAAGATATATCTTGAGTGTGTATTGCAGCTTGAAAATGAAACATTAATAAAAATACTGTTAATATTATATTCTATGATATTCAAAGTGGAATTACTTGGGTTCGACTGATTAATTTATTCAGCTTATTTACCGAGTCGTCGAGTCTCGATGGAGATAAGTATGGCCACAGTGTGGTGACGGAATCCTAATACATTTTGGTACCATTAGTATGTGGAAACCGGTACCATACTTTCACTTAAGGTTATGTATGTAAACGCGCTTTAAGTGTTATCGACTGTGTGACGTAAAAACGAAAACGTGTGCATTGATAAAGAGATAATACAATCAACAAATCTTCATTCATATACTGAACTTCTGTACTAAGTATTTGATATTATCTTACGTTTCTCGTTAACCGATAATTAAGCCGTTTTCGGTAAAGGTACAATATATTATTTGCAGTTTCGTAGTGACAGCTACTGTAATTATATGATATTATATTAAACTAGATTCTGTCCGCGATTTCGTCTGCGTGGAATAGTTACTTTGGGCTAAAGCTAACACGTAGCAGTTGTCGAAAGGGAAAAACCTCGATTTGAAACTTTCTAAATTGTTGTTCTACTCCTGTTGTGTTTATCGTGATGGTATATAGCCTGTAGCCTTCCTCGATAAATGAGCTATCTAACACTGAGCGAATTTTTCAAATCTGACCGGTAGTTCCTGAGATTAGCGGGTTCAACCAAACAAACTCTTCAGCTTCATAATAGTAGTATAGATTACTACTCTTCTCTCGTACTTACCTCAAGCCGTCATTCAAATTACAATAACTTTTGATAGAGTAGACCGATTTTTGCCCAACTCCTCCTGCCACCGTAGCCGGACCTGAGGGGATGGGCCGGGGGCTCATCTCCTCATTTTACAGTTCCGGCGGACGAAGAGGGGCAGCCGGTATTTACCCGGTCTACCCCTCTATAGGTAGGAGCCCGGTGGTCACCTACCGCCGGGCGGACCGTGGTTCTCTACAAAATGTAGAGAACTCCGCTCTGCTCTACAAGGTTGATTAGCTTGAACGAGCCCTTGAGTTTTAGTCCGTGCGAGTCGGATATAACCCATCCTCTCCCCCGGGAGGGTGGCGTATCCATAAGGGATTTCCCCACGTAAAAAAAAATAGACCGATTTTAAATAAACATAGACTATGTTACTCACGAGGATATAGAAGGATAGACATTTCTAAAAATGATTGAAATGTATTTTATTACTTATTTCTAGACATCTGCAACAATTTTACACGTTACATTTACGTCGTTATAATATGTATAGAAGATAAATAAGATCTATATAACTTAATAGCTAATATTGCAGTGTTTCCTTTCTATCTTCTAAAATAAAGTTTATTTATGCTATTGTTATTTCCTAGAAATAAAATAATCCGGTATCCAATAAACTTAATAAGGACTTCCATATTCTTCTAACCTATAATTCTAGTTGATACAAACAACATGTATATTACATTAAATTAAACAAGAATCATATATATTAATACGTGAAGCCCAAACTTTGTATCCCTTTTTGATAGAAATGCGCGAACGGATGATCGTGAAACTTGGCATAGTTAAAGATTATATGGAGGAGAAGTACAGAAAGCTTTTTATTTTATATAAAATGCATTAGAAGTACATTAAATTAATTAAAATATGCATTACTCACACTACTGCTTCAATTTTATACAACATATACACACATGTAAATGAAAAAGACATTTTGACATCTGTCAATAAAGGACTTCAAAAAAGGTTGTGAAGGAGGTTGTTATGCTCGACTGTATTTATTATTTTACTCTTACGTTCCAATTGCCCTTTTTCATTCTACATTCAACAATGATATTATAACATACAACTATTATTATAATATTTATGCCTTTAAAAAATCAATGAACTATGGTCGAATGTCAACCACTGGGTGCCCACTAGTGCATATACAATGGCATGTATGAAATATATCCTATACACAACATTTATGCATGTTTTTACATATACAAAAAGAAATTCATCTTTCTTCTAGTTAGAAAGACATTTATCAAAGTGTAGTGAAATTGCTCAGCACATTTTTATGATTTCGAAAGTGAAATAACTATAACGAATTATGCTGATATATTATAATTATTATATACTTTGATATAATATTATTTATATAAACACTTTCGAAATATTAAACATATGCTCGACAACTTTGTTAATCTAGATAATTAGCGTTAAGATATGTAAACAGAAGGAATTAAATTACTAATCCTGGTCATTAAATTATTTTTTTAAACTGAATCTGTGGTATCTTAATGTTGATATATATTTGGAAAATCTCTCACATCTTACCTCCAATTAATATAAGCATTAAAACAGCTTATATTCCAACTAACTTTTTCCCGGAACTTCGCCTCCTTATATTTTAGGCAAGTTTATTAAGCATGAGAAGTACGCCAAATTTAATTGCGGTATGATTTATTCTTGAAGCCGTACAAAGAAACAGAGATACTTATTTTCGAATTTATAAATTTCATTGTTTCATTAAAAGGTTTTAACATAAGTTAATACTAATTTCCCAAATAAAATAAACAAACATAATCAGCCTTACCATTAGAATGAGATAGATAAATGTGTATAGTTATCAGAACTCAATAGGAGCTAATGGTTCAGTGGTTAGCGTGCTCAGACACCGTGTCAGTCGACTTAGGTTTGAATCCTGGGGAATGGGCCAGAGCTTCGGTGAAGAAGAACGCCGTGATGAAGTTATAGTATGGTGGTAAGGCTTTTTCTAAACCTGTGTTCCGGCTGCTGCACTTGAGTGTTATTCTTTTCGAACTAACTACGCTATTATTATTATTATTAACTAGCAAGGTCTTAACAGCTTCACCGGACTCCCACGGCGAGCGCTTAAGGCACTCAACCGATTTTATTTGACAACTAGCTCAAGGGTGCACGACACACCTCGTCTTGGACTATTGCCTGATACATGCAATTCGCGACCTATCTGAGCTAAGCTAACTATTCATACATATATAAGTTGTTGAAACATATATGTGTACAAAGCATACAACCTCAACAACTCTTATATATATATTTCTGCATTTGAGAGCCAGCCCTTGTAAGCTTAGCGTGTGTACCATCTTACCATATTGTGGTGAATAATTATTATATGGTGAATGGTGAATTAATATTATGTGGTGCATAATTTATAATAAAATATAAAAAAATACTTAAAATTAGTTTAACTGGCTTATACGATAAAATGGTAATGGCTCAGACTAAATTTAAATTCCATTAAAACTATATCTTGTTTTACAACTGTTAGGAAAAATTAGAGGTAACTTATTATCATAAAACAATATATATACATTCTAGCGGGCCCGGTGGACTTTGTCCCACCCTGATAATAAAAAAACCTTGACAAGTTATATACCTAAACCATCCTCAGGGATGACCTAATCTACTGGTGAAAACCACATGCTAAATCCATTTAGTAGTTTTTGACATTATCGCGAACATACAGACAGACAGACGTACAATAATATGTAGTGATAACGTTTTACTCAACAATCTAGTGAGACATCGTTATGTTTTGTTATCTGTAAATATTAGTGTATCCTTTAATATTATAATTACGAAACATATTAATTAAAAGGACAGCTGGAAATTAAAATTACTCCCAAAAGTAGTTATAAAGTTACAAAATGAAAATAAATTCTCAAAAAAAAACATATGAATCATGTTAATTATCCATTGCAGGGAAAAGACTTATTTATATTTATTAGGAATTATTGTTGAAAATAAGAAACAGTTGCCACTAAATTATTGGTCATACTTATTATTCATCCAAGGAAAACATAATGCAAACATTTAAATTCTGAAAACATATTATGTCATTGCTTATAAAATAAAGAGGTCATAATTCAATTGCAACAGGAAAATAATAATAGAAACTATTAATTCGTTCAATTAAAATATGCATTTACGATAAACAAAACTCGCTTCAAAATTATTTCAATGTTTCCCGATAGAGGTAAATGAGGAAGGAAATATTATAATACTGGACATCTGCGGCTATTAATTTAGAATATGGAACAGATAATTATGTCCAGCGGGCTTACAGGTGAATGCGTGTCTCATACCGTAGTAGTACCGTGTAGTCCGGTGAAGCTGTAAAGGCCTAATAAGGCCTTTTGGTGTGTAAGGGGTGTCGAATAACATCTAAGACTTGAGACACCCAAGCCAACCTCAGCTACACGTGGTACACCCTGCTTAATAATGAACGAGGCAATGGCGATGGGTGGTAGGGTTTTACAGCCTGACTGGGTCGCAACCACCATGTATATGGCGAAAAAGCCCGTCATAGTGATCCGCTTCTGTGGGTCGCGTTTCGGGATCAGCCTGTGCATATCCAGCTTTTCGCAGGCCGGCATGACAGCGGCGACCGGCCATGGATAGTATGTCACTCGTTGGTCGCCATAAAAAAAGGCCAATACCGTAGTCAGTTCGAAAAAAAAAGTGTCTCATACGTTTCTGTCATGATTTATGTGAGACATTCTATTAGTACATTTAGACAGATCAGTATCTGATCTCCTGAGTACTCAGATCACCTAATCAATGAATTTTCCGAGTTAAAAGGGGATGTAAGAACAGAATTTTCGCGTAGCATCATGCCGAGTTCTTTTTTATATATAAACTAAACCAATAGGTGTAAGTCTTTCCACGACATAGAGCGATCACGTTGTTTAGTGCCACTATCGTAACATATAACATTTTACGGATTTGTGAAAACTTTTGTTCAATTTAAAATATTTGTTAGTTTATTTAGGTCAAATATTTTAAGATGAATTAAAATTAAATTCTGCATGCTTATTCGTTCAGTTCGGCAAAATGAAAAAATCAAGATATTGAATATAAAAATTGCCGTCACAAACTTTAGAATATCAAATGTTGATATTGGCCATGCTGGTTTTAGTCTTAAGACTTTTTAAAACATTTTAATAAAAGGTTGTTCTTAAAACACTTTTTTTAATATCAAGTTACTATTTTTTTATATTCACGTAAATATTCGTATAAACTATATGGTTCATTAAAATATTATTAATTATAGTGATGTTACAAACAAAATGAGTTGATATCTTCTAAAACTGTCACTATAATATTGTTCAGTCGAACATGATTACGATTATTAAGTTACACTGAACTATATGGTACGTTCCATTAAGATATAACTCATATATTAATCACTTATCCACTACTAATACTTTATTGTACTTAGGGACGTATGACCGTCACAAAAACTGTATGGGCATTGCATTGAAAGTCGATTTTAAAAGGAATCCTTAACAAAGATATCAGTTAGTTCAGATGAATGTTAAAACATCACAGATCAATAAACTCGGACTATGTCTAATTTTGCATGAACCCTAACCTTTTTCGGCAATAGGATTTTATGCTATAAATCGTATTAGATCGTTTTATAGTGACACATTTCTATTAAATCCAATCTATTATCATGGCCATTGGTAGGTACACATTTAATTATATATTTAACGAGATTGTGCTTGTAACTTCGTTCGCATTTATGCAGATTTAACCTAAGCTTCGGGAACAGTCCTTTTTTCTGGAAGAAAACTCATCCGTGTCCTTTTCTGTACTCCTGACAATCTGTACGAAAAATTCATAGTGGTTTAGTATATAAGGCGTATTCACATTTATAATATTAGTAAGGTGATTCACACAAATAAAGTTTGCAATAATTCAATTATTTATTACATCAAATAATAAGAAACGCATACGAAGCCGATGTCACAGCTGGTTATGTCTAAATACTAAGCCGTAACGTGTCATGTACCTAGATTGAAATATAACAAAGCGAAATCACTTTATTAGTTTATGGCAGAAAACGTGCGACAATATTGGTCTCGCGATCAAAGCCAACACAGACTTTAATAATAATAATAATAAGACAAATAACCATCGTAAATATATTCTGAAGGATGGTACCATTGATCTCTGCCGCCTATGTCACCATCCGGGAGAAACTCTTAGGCATATAACATCAGGCTGTTCGATGCTTGCCAACACTGAGTATCTGCATAGACATAACCAGGCAGCTAAAATATTGCACCAGGAACTCGCTTTGAAGTACGGACTCATAGAACGCAGATTGCCATACTATCAGTATGCTCCAGAATCTGTGCTTGAAAATGACCACGCACTGCTTTACTGGGGCCGAAACATCATCACTGATAGAACCATTGCAGCAAATAAGCCCGATATAGTATTAAGGGATCGCGCGCAATCAAAGGTATTTCTCGTGGATGTCAGTATCCCCTTTGATGAAAACTTCGTCAAAGCCGAAGCAGACAAGCAAACGAAATATCTTGATCTGGCTCACGAGGTTACGGAGATGTAGAGAGTGACATCCACGGAAATAGTCCCAATAATAATATCCGTTAATGGGTTAATCCCAGTTAATCTTGATAAACTGAAATCTGAGAAGACTGGGATTACGAGGAAGACCGACAATGGCAAATCTCCAACGCGCCATCCTGCTCGATAATGCTAGGATTGTTCGACGGTTTCTCTCCGTGGAACTACAGCCGATTGGCCACTTCTGCTGTAGGTAACTCCTGCTGCTTAGCAAAAGCCTAAGTAACAGATGTTGAAAAACATAATAATAATAAAACTCTTTATTGCACACACGTTGAAAATATACAAAATTAGTCATCAGTTTACAATATGTGTACAGTTAGGCGGCCTTATCGCTGCGAGCGATCGCTTCCAGGCAAACCTAAGGAGACATTTTATTTTCATAACTACCGTGTGGCAATATAAATAGACAAAAAAAATACAAAAACTATAGATAAAAGTAAAAATTAAAACAAAAAAAAGAAATAACGCAATACAATAGTTACAGATACAGTGCGTTCTATAGGCGTACAGCTTGAACCGCAAATGATTTTATTGCGTACAGTTTAACCTACAATCACCTTAATACTTTTGTACTACTAGGTCTTATTCCATTACATGCATCTAAATGATTCCTTTCATGTGATATTATCTTTAAATACGGAAAATTGTAGGAAATGTATCATTAATAAAATACTGTAAAGTGTACCCATAATGTTTGATATCGCGACATCGCCTTCAAATGTAGAAAGGTCTAAACTCGTTTTTGGTATTGGACGCGTCCACAAATATTTGTATGCGGCTTGTGAATGGACCGCGATGACTTTCTCTCGCTCCAACCGAGCCTCTAACACTAACACCTTGGCATACGGAACATATATGCATATTTTTTGTTGCAGGAATTATGAAAATGTGACTTTTTTTAATAAAGTACAAAATATTTAATATAAGCATTTTTCGGTTCTAAATACTTGTTTATTACTACAACTGTGATATAATACCACATTACATTTTATACCACGAATATATAAAATTTACATACATAATATTTTATATATTTTAACATATTTGAAGCGGATTTGATCTTTTAATATTCTACTTATTTTTAATATAGATTTGAACTTTCTCTCGAAAACAAGATATATTGAAAATTTTATAATGATCGATTGAGTAATTAGGGCGTGAACGTCTAACAAACAAACTTACTTTCTCATTTATAGGATAACAAGTTAATTATGTACTGTTATACTTTTGCATGGTTTACAAAAGGTAACTGTTATAATTTTTTCGAAAAAATACATTAAGGTTAATAAAAGTAATAGATCAAACATTACAAATATTATTACCAATAATTATAATTATATTGGTATAATAACAGTTTATTGCCTATTTATGTACAAAGTTATTTTCCACTATCCAAATAGTCATAATGCCATTAAAAATTAAAAAACGAATCCATTAATCATACCAACATCTGGTAATAAAAAGTTTCTATTTTTTGTCGATTCTTATGCCATTAAGTCTGGTTATAATTTCATATCAACGTCAAAACAGGTCATAAAATACATGATACGCATAAAAGAACCGTCGACGTCTCATGTTTTTAAAGTTTCGTTTGTTATGTAAAATTTAAACCTCAGTAATAATAGCATTGAAAAGGTTATGTTTGGACTTAAATTACCATTTAAAATACATGTAAAATAAGTATTACATGGCGTCAAATAGCTCTCTATCGAATTCAAACTCGCAAGCCGACAAGCACCGTAGTATTGATATTTTATAAGAGCCTATCAGTGTCAACCTTTTTTTCGAACTAACTAAGGCTTAATAGGCTTTCACAGCGTTACCGGACTAAACAGTTTCAACCTCACGGATAGATTAACATGTATAATTATCTATATATTTTATAGTGCATTACTTACATATTATAAAACAGAGGCCTCTGCCACGTCTATCCGTTCGCGATTAACTCAAAAAAGATTGAACGGATTTTCATGCGTTTTTCACCAGTAGATAAAGTAATTCATAAGGAAGGTTTGGGTATATCATTTGTCAAGTTTTTTTTATTATCAGGGCGGGACAGCGTCTGCCGGGTACTCTATATATGTATACCACATGCTAATAATATATTCAGTTGCATTTTTTTATTTATAAAAGTGTAAAGAAAGAAGGAACATTGTTTATCGCTTCCATAGGGTATAAAATGTATAAAAATTTACTAAAGCTGTGTTGTTTTTCAACCAAACTTCGGATTTTGCACACAAGTATGAAATGCATAACAAATAAATAAATTCCACACTCCATTGTAATTCTGCGTAACTGTAATTTTGCGAAATAACTTTTTTTTCCCGCACTGCAACGCTTTGCAACACCACCATACACCGGCACTCCAAAATCGCGGCACTTGTCGACGTAAGGTCAATGTATTCGCATACATTGTGGCATTTGTATATTATACTTTTTTCACTATATATATATATATA
>MU159145.1:128327-150099 GCA_015888305.1 Antheraea pernyi | reverse complement strand
TATATATAATTATAGTATAATAAATATAAACAATATTTCAAAATGTATTTTTAATTAGTTTCCTTACTAAAGCTAATACTGAAATGTGACAGTGAACTACTGCATAGATGTCGATTAGATTTTTTCAGTTTTATCTTAGAGAATTGGTTCTTATCTAAAAACTAATGTCAAGATTTTTTTATTTAATATTGGGTTATTAGAATTAAAAAAGCTACTATACTTATAAATACTATTTATACATTTAGCGTTGTGAGAAAGGGACGTGTATGGTGCACAAGTTTAAGAGAAAACAAGTAAACGAATAACATTGCTTACAGATAAATTTTGTAACCAAAATTGAAATGCCTTTATTGGGGTTGATCTTTAAAACGAAACCTTTGAAAAAACTATCACAGACAGATCCAAGAAGCTATAATAATAATAAAATGATAAAAATTAACGAAGGGAAGTTAAAATCTGTCAAAGGTATACAGGGGTAATGTAGTAACGACAAAATTACAATTAAAGATACCCCAAAATTAATTCAAACAAAACGGGTAATTTTCATGAAACAGCAAAACCACTGAGAAGTCGCAATATGATTATAAACGGTGGAGAAAAGATTGACCTTTTGTATGAATTACTAATAATTTCATAATAACGCTACCTATATATTGCAGAATTAATGTTTTGCTGTCATTATTTGTATCCAAATCAATACGTATTTTATAAATAAACCTATTTTATTATATTGTACAATAATAGAATGTGACAACTATTTACAATTTGTGTATTTCTATCATGAAATTATATTGACAAATACTTTAAAATTAAACAAATATGATTTATTTAAATACTTTTAATTTTTTTTAGAAACGATTTATCAAAAGATTTGTACAGATACCGATCAATGCGGATACAATGTACAATACAATAGAGGAATACGTCAACAAATATTTTGCAGTGTAATAACGGGATAAAGTATGACAGTTGTATGACAGTACGATAATAGAAATGACCGAGAGACCGAAGCACCGGCGTTGAACTCGGTTGGCCCAGAAACGCGACCGGTTGCGGACAAGTACTTTCTTTCGGGCGTTCTCACTTCCGCCTGCGCCTGCGCGCCTCCACGAAACCGGCACAAGGACTCCCTTCTTTAATATCTAGTACACTTACCATAGATGTTGGATTTTTAATAGCATTAGTCTATATCAGATAGAATTAACAAATATTACGTTGAATTTCTTGAAATATTTTAAAATTGTTAAGTCATAACTTTCCAATGAGAAAGTAAGATTTCGAATGAATAAGATAACATCATAAGTTCTTGATTTCACAAGTTTATTTAAAAAATATTTTAAAACTTTAGAAATCGATATCTTCATATATATTACATTAAATCTAATTTAAGACTTTTAATGATGGCCTATTATGTACGTTCACAGCTACAAATGAAGTCAAATAGAAAAATTCTTTGAATGTAATTTTTCATACATTAGACATCAACGCGTAGAAATATATAGAAAATAGAAATCTAAGAATATTAATTACACTATGTCAATTCTTATTATAATAGATTCAAATTATCATCAAAATACAATTTTATAATGGCGACTCATATTACAGTATTCATAACAAATATACAGAAATAAATTAATTCATTTTAAATTATAATCATTTGTTATTATTAAGGCTCAATATATTAACTGACAACTTTCTCTCAATGAAAATTATTAAAATATGTTTATATTACAACATTCTAAAGCTGTGCCATCTAGTGGATATACTTCGAAATGCTTACACCGATCGTAAAGTAGTAGACTTAATACGTTATAAAGCAAAAACTTGATTAACTTCAAGCTAAAAGTAAGCAAGGTATTAGTAAAAGAGTTTAAATATAGATGTCGCTTTTATTATTTTATATATCGTGAAGAATTTAAATTTAGACAGCTTTCTATTCAATATTTTATTATTTGTGTTCATAATATTTTCAGTATAAAATATAGACATGTTTAAAAACCGAGTAATACTTATTAATATTGTGTTGTATAGTTCTTATTGTTATTTATTTTAGAATTGTGTTTTAGTTAGAGTAGCGTATACTCTTTTTTCAATGAAGATCTGTAAACATTTAATAAATAAAACATCTACGCGAGTATATATAAGCATTTCATTAAACTACCAGGGTCAACGATATTTAATTTAATTAGTTTTAAAGTCATCAGCGTATATACACACAATCAACAAACGACTAAAATAGACTGGAATGTGGTGAATCCGTGAGCAATGGAAACGTCGTTAAATAGCTCAGCGCGTCATGTGACCGAGTCATGTGATCGCCTCCGTTTAACAATAACAGCCTTGACATTTTCCGATGAGGACGACACCACGACCGGTCGGAGCTTTACATGACGTGGGTACACTGTTAAACCAAAGAAAATTTATTCATTATTTACACACAATAGTTTTTTTAATTGTTTTAACGATTTAACTACAATCAGATGTAGTCGAAGATGATAAAAGCTTTGCCGTTCACAAAGGGACCGAGATCTCAAGGACAACTGCTTAAACATATCAATAATTATCGGGCAATAGTTTTACAACTGATATGATGAGTGTGTATTTTTTATATATCTGCCTGCTTAGTAGCACTCTCAAGAATCTAAAGTTGTAATCCTGGTGTTGCATTTAAGAGCCATATATCTCATCTTCATCAGCTTACCCTTATCCCACCTAAGTAGGGTCGGTACAACATGTTTACTTGTCATGTTGTGAAGTATGATTTGGCTTAATTTTTACGATCGGCCGGTTGCCTGACATCAACCCTCCTTGGGATTAAGAGAGCCAGATATTATTAGCTAGATACCTATCTAAGTAAACCATTTCAGGCCAAAATGTAATTTAATATCTTTTTTAGTGGCAACCGTACATGCGGGTCCCCTGATGGTAAGTAGTTACCGCTGTTCATAGATACTCGTGAGATGAGAAGAATCACACCAGAATCGCACAAGTGTGTTGCCAACCTGTCTTGGGAGAGAGGGGGAGTAAGGGAAGGGGAAGAGGAGGGAAGGTGGGCCTCCGGCGAACTCAGTGACCGAACGAAACGCAATAATGCAAGCACTGTTACTTCACGTCGGTTTTCTGTGAGCGGGTGGTACTACCCCGGACGAGCCGACTCATTCATGCTGAAACCTTTAATAGCTTCAGTGTAGCTCTACCACCTTCGAAAAGTGTATAAATATATATAACTAAAATAAACGTTCATCACGAAGGTTTCCTTTGTTAAAATCTATAGAGTTACCATATGCACAAATAAAATTATATATAGGTAAATGTAGTCTACCAGTCACTGGATAAGATTTTAATTATTAAATTATAAGTTGTTGTATTGCAATCGATTTCGTGTCTAATTAAGAAAATAAACCAAAATGATATAGAAGCGTTGAAATTACTTCGCCAAATGTCATTTTATGTACTTTTATTTATTTTTTAATCAAACGTATTATTCTTATTTCCCGTAACTTCATATTTCAACAAAATAAATAAATATCATAAGTTAACCTACTAAAAAGACGAAAATATTATCTCAGTTAAAAACGTATCTCGTAGGGAATTACTGCTACAAAGTGGTCTCATCCAGCTGTTACGCGCGAATAAATAGAAACAAAACATGTTTTACGGAGTATTTCACTAACTTTATAAAGAAGTTATGTTTGGCATCATTTACCTTTATTCTTAGGCGTTCTAGTATGCTCAGATCTGAGTTTAACGCTTCCTTATTTATTTTCAACCCTCTTCTTGAATCGAGATGTAAGGAGATAGTATTCCAAACTCGAGCCCTCCGCCTGGAACTACGTTATTTATATTGTTCACTAAAAATCTTCAAGTATATGACCTAATTTATTATATTATAGTCTGTCAATTAAACTGTACTCCGAAATGATATTAAAAGTTACCTTTGTAGTAAAGCTGATAAATGCTTTGAATTTAAACTATGTAACGGCATAATGATAAGGTTGCTCTATTACTTACATAATTGTTATTCATTTAATTAGGTACCAGACAGTGTCCCATATTACCTAATAATTAAATATTATAGAAATAATCGAAATTAAAATAATATATGGAATTTTAGGAGTATTATGTGCTATAATTATATTCTTATACTTATGTTACAGAGACAAACGCATTGTGACTTAAGTGATTATTGAGAAATAAGTGGTATACTTGTATAGTAACAAAAAGTGTTAAAACCAACTAATTTAAAAGAAGTTACTAAAAATCACAACAACGAACTTTTAATTATAGATACGTACATACATAGACATACATACATAGATTACGTAATTATGTACATGGGAGTATCCGCGTAAGGTCCGTCCGCGGAAGTATTGGCTGCCACACCTTTTTATACCTCGTAGTAGCAATATTCCTGCGCTATTATTTCTACCATCAAAACGGCAGTCTTTTTGAAATTGGTTATTGTAATGTATGTTAACAATAATATCCTTACGTGGGTAGCTTTGATCACAGAGTACGTTATATAAATAGAGGTCGCACTCGTTCTTTCCAATCAGCGCCTCTATAATATGACTTTCGAACTAACATTGTTGGTTATAAATGTACATTCATACAGCGATACTGCGTAAATCGTATACAAGTTTTTGATAAATTTTTATTTGTAATGAATATATTCGTCGTAAGGCATATCTAAATCCAAGTATGTATATGAAGGAGTCAATGTTATAAGTAGTTCCGGACATAGATAAAATTGTTTGTGGGAGGCAAGAAAATTTAAGGGAGCACACTCTCGTAACAGATACGTAAACAAAGAGAATGAAAACAAATAGTTGAAAATTGTCAGTTTGACATGTCAAAATTAATTGTCATCCACCATCTTTTGTTATCAAACTTACCAAAAAAATTATATAACAGTGCCATCTAGGGAGTGGATTGATAACCAAAAATAGACGAGCCTTTTCCATACAAATCCGATTCTGAGAAGTGAAAATAGTGTGACTTTGATGCAGTCAGTTAGAATAAACTTGTCAAGGAATACACTACATTTATTATGTCAGTCGTTATTATATTAAGATAGCTAAGTAATATAAGATATATGTCAGTTATTATAATTATAGGCTATAGTAACCACTTAACTTGAACTGCATGTCCACTTGGTACTGTAATACATAAAAAAAATTACTAATTGATTTCATCTAGATTGGCCCATACCTTTTAAAGGTTAATTATTTCATAATCTGACCGCAATTGATACATAATTTGCATATTTATCTATCACAAATGAGAACATAAAGCCATTGTGTTAACATGTGCTTAATCCAATAAAGATGCTGATTACTTAAGACTCTGTTTAATTTTCTCAGATTCTTAAAATCAGACTATTGTAACACAAACTAGTGTTTCATAAGTTAACGTAAGCAATTCTTTAACGTAAGCAGTTCTTTCATTGGAATTTTTACTTTTAATTTTATATTTTTTAACTCATACTGTACTGAATAACAAGCACAGTACAATCCAATCACAACCAAGATGATACACGCAGTCCACCATTGGTCGTCAATGCAATACCGCCGTACAAGCTTCTCGATTGCTAGATAGACATTACCTGATATCGAAACGCGCTAAACAACAAAAGGCAATCTGCAGTCCTGTAGCCCATTATTGGTTGTCGATATTATGGTGCCTTACAAGCCTCTCTACTGCTGGATATACATTAGCTGTTATCGAAACGCGCTAAACAACAAAAGGCAATCTGCAGTCCTGATGTCCACCACTGGTCGCTGATATGATGCCGCCTTACAAGCTTTTCGACTGCTCGATAGACATTAGCTGATACCGAACCGCGCTAAACAACAAAAGACAATCTCTACAGTCCTGATGTCCACCACTGGTCGCTGATACGATGCCGCCTTACAAGCTTTTCGACTGCTCGATAGACATTACCTGATATCGAACCGCGCTTAAACACAAAAGACAATCTACAGTACTGTAGCCCATTATTGGTTGTCGATATTATGGCGCCTTACAAGCGTCTCAACTGCTGGATATACATTAGCTGTTATGGAAACGCGCTAAACAACAAAAGACAATCTCTACAGTCCTGATGTCCACCACTGGTCGCTGATACGATGCCGCCTTACAAGCTTTTCGACTGCTCGATAGACATTACCTGATATCGAACCGCGCTTAAACACAAAAGACAATCTACAGTACTGTAGCCCATTATTGGTTGTCGATATTATGGCGCCTTACAAGCGTCTCAACTGCTGGATATACATTAGCTGTTATGGAAACGCGCTAAACAACAAAAGACAATCTCTACAGTCCTGATGTCCACCACTGGTCGCTGATACGATGCCGCCTTACAAGCTTTTCGACTGCTCGATAGACATTACCTGATATCGAACCGCGCTTAAACACAAAAGACAATCTACAGTACTGTAGCCCATTATTGGTTGTCGATATTATGGCGCCTTACAAGCGTCTCAACTGCTGGATATACATTAGCTGTTATGGAAACGCGCTAAACAACAAAAGACAATCTCTACAGTCCTGATGTCCACCACTGGTCGCTGATACGATGCCGCCTTACAAGCTTTTCGACTGCTCGATAGACATTACCTGATATCGAACCGCGCTTAAACACAAAAGACAATCTACAGTACTGTAGCCCATTATTGGTTGTCGATATTATGGCGCCTTACAAGCGTCTCAACTGCTGGATATACATTAGCTGATATCGAAACGTGATATCCACTACTGATCGCTGGTATGATGCCGCCTTTCAAGACTGCTGGATATACATTAGCTGAACTTAAAATGCGATAACGCGATAAACAAACAATACTCATTATAATGAGTGTGTCGCTTTGGCATGATGATCGCAACCTAAACTGATGCCTTCTACTATCAATTTCGGTTACTGAACATAAACTGATTAATCTCAGAACGCGACAAGTATAAACTTATCACTATTAGCTGATTTTATACCTGGTGTGTTATGTCATCCAGTCGGCCATAATTATCGTACTATTCTAGCAACTTACCATTACTATCTAGTAATATTACTAGTACCTACGATCCCTTTATCCTCTGCTTTCCAGCTGACCTTAGACTTTTTTATACATTGAAGTACGTGTCAGATTTATAATGCAGCTTGAATAGGCCCTTTTTTATTTATTTCAGAGATCCCAAAAATTTAATTATTAAAACAAAAGTACAGGCTTATAATACTGTAATTTACTTAAGCACAAAATAGTAATTTGCTGCGTCTTATTAGACCAAGATTTTAAACGCTAGACCACAACAATAGCCTCTTTGACGACATTATTAATTATTAATCATTTATTAACTACTAACTATAAATAGAAGTTTAAAACCATCTAGATAATATTTTTTGTACATACTTTTTCCTTTGGGATAATTTATTTGATATCTTCATTAAATTAATTATGTAAATGGTACGAATCGATTTACGTTTAAATAAAAATGTTAATAAGAAATGTATGTATTAAAATAGTCGCGAACCTTGTATAACTTAAATTATATTTGATTCATAATAAATATATGATAATATCGCAACCGGGATAATAGTTTCTAATTTACAATTGAATCTTTATCATAGTGGTCAGTATTGTAATTTGCGGGATGGATGAGTAGGTCATCGACATATATTGGATTCCTACCTACGCAGATTGGCGTCTTGTCCGTGTGACTAACCCGGAGCTTTCCACGAAGGATAACATCGTGATCAAGCCATACCATCCTCAATTTGAAAATCTGTCACCAAAACCGCTATAAATGTGTTCCGATAGCTACACTTGAGAGCCAGTCACTCTAGATGTAATGTGGATCACTCTAGATCATCTTGTAACACGTCGTCATATAATATCACATAAAATATAATATACGATATTACAAAATTACGTATATATATTGGATTTTCATTCCATATGACACAAATATTAACTGGACATGGGTATTGTAAGCAATGTCTTAATCGCTGCTCCTGCGATAACACATCTGTGCAAAACTTTGAATACTTGCATCAAGACTGTCCCAGGTTTAGCACGAAGAGACTAGAGCACATATCGCTTTGTGATAATCTTCGTACATGTCCATTCGATATTTTGGGCTTGATGGAGAAGGAGTCTGCAATCAAATCGTTCGATAATTTTGCTAAGCATGTGATCGCTAATCTTAAGACATTTAGTCGACCTTGAAATTACCACGACTCTCTGACTTGTATCTATATTAGGACTAACAAATATTGGTGTCTTTAATATTATGCTCATGCAACACGTCAAGGGAGCGAATAGTGAATTGTATCAAATTGCGATCACTCAATTGACCGAAACAAACAAGTTTGATAAAAAAAAAACAATCACATAAAATGGTGAACAAAAATTTAAATCTGTAAGTGATAAAAAAATTCAAACTTTAAATCACTCTCACGCTTTTTATGATTACGCTGAAAAACCTTTGCAATAATACGAAGCATATAGTTTTATATTTTGACAACAAACTCTGTCAAATAAACTATGCAGAATTGATCTACGTACTTGGAATGTTCTCAAGCTATAAGCGTCATTTCGTAATAGAAGCGAGCGACAAATTTTGTTTACTGTTTGAATTATATCATTCCCAAATTCCTTGCTATCAGGTTTTCGAAAATTATCATCCACCCACGACGTAAATGTTTCGTCAAGTCTAGCCTTTAGATACTTTATTTCTATAATATAGAATGCACAGCTTATCATCTAATAAATGTGGAATGTGTCGTATGTCTTGATTTAAATTGAATATTATCTTTTAAGCACAGAACAATCCAAAAACAATGGTGACCACACAGTATCCATAGCCGGTCGTCACTGTCATGCCGGCCTGCGAAAAGTTGGATATGCACAGGCTGATCCCGAAACGCGACCCGCAGAAGCGAATCACTATGACGGGCTTATATCGCCATATACATGGTGGTTGCGACCCAGTCGGGCTGTAAAACCCTACCACCCCGCTTTCGCCATTGCCTCGTTCGTTATTCAGCAGGGTGCACCACGTGCAGGTGAGGTTGACTTGGGTGTTTCAAGTCTTATGACGTTATTCGACACCCCTTACACCCCAATCCCGAGTCAAATGAACCTTGTAATGGATCAGATACATTAAATTCTTGAAAATAATCTTTGAAAGCATTATATGAAACTAATAATAAAATACAAATACAAAATGATGTGTAAAAGGATATACTCGATATTTTGCTGTTTCTAACTTATTTAACTGTCGATGCCTGAATATCTTATGTAGTATCCGAATAAATGTTTCAAAGAGGTAATGTCCTTGGCTGCACGGATGTTGCAGTGATTTAAGATACCGCCTTGCTATTGCTCCTGAACTAAACGTTATATGTTCGAATACCACAAGAGACAATTATTTACGTGATCGACAGTTTATTGTTGTTGTGGGTCTAGGATTATTTTGTATCCATTTAATTGTATGTTTCAAATAGCCCGAAAAAATGAATTTAACCTTCAGTTCACAATTTTTCTTTAAAAAACTATATTGTTTTGAGTACATTTAGACAGGACGGTCAAACTGGGACCTAATAAGTTTGTAAACCTTAATTGCTCTACAAAGCGTAAGTCGATTCACATATATAATTTGGTGTTCTTTCTTATCATCTTACAACTGTTATCTTTTCTGAAAATGAACAATATTGATTACAATTCTAAATTAACGAGCATTGTTGAACACTTAGGTCTTCGTACGAGACGTTAATCACTTTTAAAATAGGTAGTACTCTAAGGACTATTTAATATACGCATGAAGTTCTCAAATCCGCTTTATGCAACACTATCTGCCTGCCCCCCTGCGCATCAATACCATTTTAAGAACCTCTAGAGTATTCATATCGTTTATATTATGGTTATAGGATAGGGAGCTTTGCTTTGTTTTCGCGGTGACATGGAATTAAAGATACCTTAATCTTCAAATAGTCATCAAAAAACTTTTTATCCTATCCATTTTGCTATTACTTGCTACTAGATAACACGGCAGCACATCCATCTGTGTATGTTTATCACCAATGGTCATGAAAATTTGTATATACATACAAAACAATACAAATTATAGCAAATTCGTGCAAAACCGCAGGCATAGCTAGTAATAATATATTCATTGTAATTATAGGGTGACCTCATATGTTATGACTAAAAACGTGAAAATGCCGAATCCAGAATCCAAATAAATTGTCTATGAACTATTTCAAATTCTTAACAATTACATTACCTTAATTATATATTTAGGTGTACTTAAGGAAGAAGGAATGATACGTTATGGTGTTTTTTTTGTCTAAACCATTCTAAATTAAAAATAATTGAAATAAATGATCTCACGAATAAGCAGAATTTGCGAATTTTTGTATTCAATATTTGTTCTGCGAACTTCTTGCTTAATTGACTGTTTGATCCGGTTCTATGTAATCTATTCTGGTGAGCACATAACTTTGGGCTATCACGTGAATTTCCGTATGACGTCAGCTTGTATTTAATAAACAGTCTATACATAAATATAAAATTGAATGTTTCTTGTCTTAATCTCCAACGTTGGACTTATTAGAATATTGTCTAGGGTATATGGCATAACGTTTTTCTTTAGGGGCTAAACTGTAATGATAACATTTAACAGAGGTGGTAGCATGAAGGAGTAATGAAAAAATATAATTGAAAAATTGAAGACAACAAAAAGTCCATTTTTAATCCACAAAATTATGTAGTTTACGTTAAATAAAAAAAATTAACAAGAAAGAAGTCCCGAATACCACCTAGTTTTGATTAAACTTGTCAATTAGCTATGTACCTATTTATGGGCATGTATGTACATTTCGGCTTAAATCAATATTATTACACAAAAGAACATTTTTCATTGAATGAGAATTACATAAAGAAACATCAATTAAAATGAATAGTATTAGCAACATCCAGTGATATAAAAAATAAAAATTTAAGCCAAATTTACCAGTAGAATAATGAATAAAGAAGATTTTTTGCCAGGATCTTGGAATGGCATGTATTCGACTCTATATTAGGTCTTTACCTATGAAATTGCCGTTTTGAATGAAAAAATTTAAACGAATTTCATGTATTTTTTATTTGTATTAATAAAAGTAGTCACCCATGCAATCAATGCATCTCTGCCAACGCAGTGGCAGTTTATTGATGCCCTTCTTAAAGAAATCAGCTGGACGGGAGGCAACAAATTCTTCAAAGGCATTTTGTACTGCCTCTCGGGTATTGAATTTTTTTCACGCCAAAGAGTTATCCAAATTCTGGAAAAAGTAGTAGTCTGTAGGCGCAAGGTCTGGTGAGTAGGGCGGATGACGGAGAACTTCCGACCCCAGTTCTTGCAACGTGGAGACCGTCTGCTGTGCAGTATGAGGTCGCGCGTTGTCGTGCAGGAGCAGCGGAGACGAGCGATTGATCCATGCTGGTTGGAGATGTGACTCCTTTGGTAATTCATTAAATAATTTCATTTAATTACATCGAGCCTTTTAAATATCTAACGAAAAATATAATTACGTACAATTATTTTCAATTTATAAAATAGTAGGTGTTCCCACGACTTCCTTTGCGTGAAATAGTTACTTTGGACTAACGCCAACATGCAGCGAAAGCTCACATATCACCTCCACACACGTGCACGCATACACGCTTACACATGCAGGTGGAAGGGTTTTATTTTTTCCCCTTATCAAACTGAAATAGTTTAGAATATTATCCGATACGAAATATATATAAGGGTTGTTGAGGTATGTATGCTTGGTACACATATATGTTTCAACAACTCATATATGTATGAATAGTTAGCTTAGCTTAGGTTAGCTTACATAGGTCGCGTATTGCATGTATCAGGCAACAGCCAAAGCCGAGGTGTGCCGCGCACCCTTGAGCTAGTTGTCAAAATAAAATCGGTTGAGTGCCTTAAACGCTCGCCTTAGTAGTCCGGTGAAGCTGTTAAGACATTGCTTGGTCAATAGCGTAGTCAGTTCTAAAAAAAAAAAAAAAGCAGCGAAAGCGAAAGAAATAAATTCCCGATTTTGAAACATTTTTAATCGGTACTCCGCTTCTATTGCTATTTTAGCGTGATGATATATAGCCTATAGCTTTCCTTGATAAATGAGCTATCTAATACTGAAATATTTTTTCAAATCGGACCGTAGTTCCTAAGATTAGCGCGTTCAAGCAAACAAACAAACCTTCCAGCATTATAATATTAGTATAGATTTCATGATGTCATTAAACAATATTATATTTCTAGTTTATTCATTTTCTTCGTTTCTTTTATAATTGCATTACCAACATTAACTCTTATTCTTGATAACAATACCGCTCGTTACTTGGTAGATTGGTAGATATGTAGCATTAAGCTCGCCACCGTACAAACTAAAAAACACAATAAATTATTTATGCATTCACTCAAGAATATGTTATTTTACCATAGATTTTTATATGTTAAAGCCATTTTTCAATTGAAACACATTATTTGTATTGACATTTATAATTTTCAAAAAAACCTCACTGTAATCATTTATATAATCTCCAGATAGTTTGGTTTGCAATAGTATTTTACGAACTCGAACCGTCTAATCCACATATACAAATACCGAAGCGTGTTGATTTGTGCAACCTCTTTTATAATGTCAATAAAAACATGCTAGAAATACAAAATACCACGTAATGCAAACATAATGCACGTACCCCAGTTTACGTATGTCGACACAGTAACTCAAAAACGGTAAAACAAAACCGAAACTTTTTATGAATCATAATTTTGTGTGCTCTAGCACCTTGAATGCTTAATAGGATTTTCTATGGTGGTAGAGCCACGCTGTAGCTATTACTAGTTTCAGCATGAATGGATCGGCTCGCCCGGGGTAGTACCGTCACAGAAACCGACATGTCACAGAAACACCGACGTGAAGTAACAGTGCTTGCATTATTGCGTTTCGAACGGTCTGTGAGAGCGCCGGAGGCCAACCACCTTTCCCCCTTTCCCTTCCCCATTCTCCTTTCCCTACCCCTCCCCCATACACAGGCTGGCAACGCACCTACGACTTCCCTGGTCTTGCTAGTGTCTATGGACGGTGGTGATCACTTAATATCAGGTGACCCACATGTTCGTTTGCCGCATTTTGACATAAAAAAAAATAGGAAAAGACAAGAAATTCCATATTATACCTTACTTTATTTACATTTTGCGGATTTGTTGGGCTGTAAGTTTAAACGCCATGTCAAGCGGGTTTTGATGATGATGATCTACCAGCTACCATCCTGAAGTTGGCAATCTGTCGCCAAGCACCAATGGATGTGTTCCGGCTGGTGCACTTGAGATCCAGTCCCTCTGAGTTTAACGTGGGTACCATTTTGGACCACATCGTCATATAACATCAGGTGAGATTATGGTAGTATATAAAAAAATTGCTCATTTTTAGTTATAAGATATACATCGAACCTGTAATGTAAAATCTGTAAGTAAACAAAATGTAACAAGCGTCCCACTATGGTAGGTGTCACACCCACTGTATTGTGGTCGCAATCTAGTTGGGACACAATTATCCTGTACAACTAAAAAAACAGCGTATGTCGTAAAGACATACGATAGAAGTGAAACTTTTGTATTACTGCGGAAACATCTTAACTATAAAATATAACAAAAAGCCAACGTCCCACGATATTCTCAGGCAGACACTCATTCAAGTTCTGACCGTGTCCGCCTTTGCTTCAATGATTGAACGAGAACCGGTGTTTTCAAGATTCTATCCGAGACAGTGTTTGCCCCACTACTTTTAGCCACACAAAAAGACTGCTAATCAGAATTTAAAAGCGTTCCCATAAGAATTTTCTACAATAAGTACAAAATACGTCTGTTACACAATCACGGTAGGATTACTTCGATGTTTTCAATATAAAAAAGTTTTATAGTACGATATTTTAGGTTAACCATCGACATATTGAGATGTAAACAGGGTTATGAATTGAACAGTTTAAATAGTTAACAAACTTCTCATTATTTAGGAAGATAATGGGAGTCACGCCCCAGTCGTTTCGTGCAATATAGTGCAACACTACAATCACTTTTACTGTGGCCCGTTAAAGTTTTCGCAATGCATTGTGCGCGCGACTGGTGACTGCGCCCGCACACCTCACCCCTCAGCCATCAACCCGCGGTCACATGAGCCGAGTCACATGCTCCAGCCGATGTTGCGGTTGCGGAAGAACGCACACTTTCTCCCGCCATTTAACGTGTTTGCTAACCCCCACCAATTGCGGAGCAAAGGGCACGGAGCTTTGTATTACGTCTGACTCACATAATCAATTCAAAGAGAATCAACAATTATCAACTTTCGTTTAAATTCCTTGAGTGTCTCGGTCAGGGTCGATATCTATAAGATTATTATTAATGACCTACTTCTACGTTCTTCGTTTCATTGTAACGAGTACCTATTGCTTTTTTCTGTAGAATGTTATGAAACGAAATATTTTGATAATAAGATGACAAGTATCGACGAATGGTTGACTGGTAAATGTTAAAATATACTTTCAAAAGTCCTTGATCATATTATGGCTATCAAATTTCATTTACTAATATTAAGAAAAATATTGATATTTTCGATGTCATAGGTATTTTTCTACACTTTTCTAGGTGGTAGGGCCACGCTGAAGCTAATACTGGTTTCAGCATTAATGGGTCGGTTCGTACTTCCACCCTCTCCCATAAAACCGACGTGAAGTAACAGTGCTTGCATTGTTGCGTTTCGTTAGGTCAGTGAGAGCGCCGGAGGCCCTCCCACCACTCCTGCCCCCCCTCAAACACAAGCTGGCAACGCACTTGCGACTCCCCTGGTGTTACTAGTGTCTATGGACGGCGGTGATCACTTAACATGAGGTGACCCACACCTGTTCCTTTGCCTCCTATGGTATGAAAAAAAGTATAGTATTCAATTGACAATTTCATATAGTACTTGTATTATCATTATATATTATAAAACAGAGTACCCTACGGCGTCTGTCTGTTTCATTTTGATGCCGTTTTCACCAGTGGATTAAGTAATGTATGAGGAAGGTTTAGGTATATCATTTGTCAACGTTGTTTTATTATCAGGGCAGGACAACGTCCGCATAACGTAGTTTTCATATAATAACAAATAAATTAATAACTAAAGAACACCAATACATTACAAACACATGTAACAGAAGATCTTTACAACATTCTGCTTAACGTTAACTCAATTGTATTATAAATCAATTGAAAGGAGTGCCATTATTTTTATGAGCCGAGCTTTTGTAAAGGAAAACATTCTAATTAAGCTATAGTATGATGGTAGGACTTGTTATTATTTCTATATTGAAAAAGAAATACCGATACCTAATTAATCCCTACAGCTCCTTTCTTTTTCTAGTTAGTTAGGATTTTATCGTCTTCGATTACATTACCAGTAAACTAAAAGCCAAATTGTGCTTAAAATGTATTTTAGATTAAGCAAAAACCAAATCCTTCTTAAAACAAAACATAACATCATATCTACAGGAAAAATGTTATACGAAAATCCAATCAACTTCACAGAACGACTAACCGGGCACTTTGA
This sequence comes from Antheraea pernyi, assembly GCA_015888305.1. NCBI lineage: Eukaryota > Metazoa > Arthropoda > Insecta > Lepidoptera > Saturniidae > Antheraea > Antheraea pernyi. The sequence goes on along the minus strand of MU159145.1, from coordinate 134,462 downwards.
ACATCTCATAGGGATTCCCAATATGAATATTAAATTATCTCATATATTACTAATACAACATTGTTTTCCTGTTTATATTTATTAAATTTATGTAGGTGATAGAGCCACGCTGTAGCTATTAATAGTATCAGCATGAATGGGTCGGCTCGCCCGGGGTAGTACCACCCGACCCACAGAACACCAACGTGAAGTAACAGTGCTTGCATTTTTGAGTTTCGTTCGGTCAGTGAGAGCTGCAACACACTTGCGACTCCCCTGATATTGCTAGTGTCTATGGACAGTGGTGATCACTTTTATATCAGGTGACACATCTGTTCATTTGCCTGATTTTGATATAAAAAAAATATATATGAAAATTTGCGGATAACTTTCTGAGTATGAGCATTTGCAAACGCATCATTTTTTATTTTATGCACTTACCTATATTCCTAATTATTATTGTCAAAATAGTTGTTATTTCAAAACCGAACACTTAAAAAACGTTTATTAACTTACACTATAATATTTAAATTCGGGAATAACCAAAAGTTTTTCTTAGAATACTGTAAATATTACGACAACGAACGTCGTTCAACAATGAGCATTAACTCAGGCAACAGAACTGGTTTTCCCGAGCGTGAAAATAACTATCAATGTTCTTTCTGTAAATCTTCCGAATAACAATATATATTTAAGTACTAGTCGTGCCCGCGAATCATTCCGCGTGGAATCTAATGTAAAAAAAACAGTGACTTATAATAATATAACAATCGGTCCTCTCTAACAAAAGTTATTGTAATTTTAACGACGACGCGACTTAACTACGAGACAAAAGTAGTTAAGGAAATGGACTTAATACATTCAGATGGTTTTAGTCGTCACTGTATTTTACATTAGGTTACTCGCGGTCAGAGTCGCGGGCACAGCTAGTATGTAATACGACATTGAATTGGGATTAAAAATCAGACGATGAGGATCGTGAGTACGATACAGTTTAAAAAGAATAACAAACACTTGTATTATCACCCACCTGCGGTGCCGCTGTGTTACATTCAAGAGACGAGACTACAACACGACAGGAACATCGACATTAGCGCCACCATATTATAGATATACAGTGACACTAGCGCCAACATATTAGAGATACACATTGATACTAGCGCCACCATATTATTGAGACACATTGACACTAGCGCCATCAATTATGTGTAAATAGTAATCGCTTTGACTTACATAGATCGGCCTTTAAAAGGTAAGATGTCGGTGATATTTACGCATTATTATGTACAAAATATTGTAAGGCGAAGCTCTGCCCAAATAAATAGTGACAGCATCTACGAAGTGTTTATTGTCATTCCTGACTGCATCGACTCTATACGTGATTAATGTAACACTTGTTAAAGTTTTTCGTAACGCCTTGTTTGAAAAACGATGTATCATTATAACGAAAAGAGAACTATAATCGTGCTTAGTCGGATGATTGCATTAAAATGGTGTTTGTAGAGCGACCGACGTGATTATATAACGAAAAGCAAAGGATTTAAAAATGTCAAAGAACTGACCATAACATACACAGCAAACACGCTTAACGATGTTTGATATTTTATATTTTTTGATCGATATTACAATGTATATATACATTTGCTTGAATTTTATTAGAGCAGCGCGTAAATTGAATCCATGAATTTTTCAAATAAGAGCCGAATAAAGAAAGAAGATAAATTTTATTATCATAAGTATTTGTGGGGCAATAATAAAGTTCCATAGAATATTGATTTGGTGTCCGTTGGTAAGCGGCTCAATGAACACGCAGCAGAAGCTCTCATAAGAAAAAAACACGATTTTGAAACATTCTTCATTGGTGCTCCGCTCCTCTTGTTCCTAATGTGATTATATATAGTCTATGTCCTTCCTCGATAAATGAGCTATATAACACTGAAATAATTTTGCAAATCGGACCAGTAGTTCCAGATATTACCCCCTACAACCTCACAAACTCACAAAGTTTACCTCGTTATAATATTAGTATAGACTAGCTGTTCCCACGACTTCATCTGCGTGGAATAATTACTTTGGGCTAACGCCAACACGCAGCGGAAGCTCTCAAAAGGAAAAAACCCCGATTTTGAAACATTTTCATTGGTGCTTTGCTTCTATTACTGATTGATGATATATAGCTTATAGCTTTCCTCGATAAATGAGCTATCTAACACTTTTCGATTCGGCCCAGTACTTCCTGAGATTACCGCATTCAAGCAAACAAACAAACCTTCCAGCATTATAATATTAGTATAGATTTAATGATGTCATTAAATAATATTATATTTCAAAATTTATTCATTTTCTTCGTTACTTTTATAATTGCACTACCTACAATAGCTCTTATTCTTGATAACAATAACGCTCATTAGTTGGTAGAATATATCTTGTAGCATTAAGCTCGCCACTGTACAAACTAAAAAGCACAATAAATTATTTATGCATTCATTCAAGAATATGTTATTTTACCTTAGATTTTTATATGTTAAAGGCTTTTTTCAGTTGAAACACATTATTTGTATTGACATTTATAATTTTCAAAAAAACCTCACTGTAATCATTTATATAATCTCCAGATAGTTTGGTTTGCAATAGTATTTTACGAACTCGAACCGTCTAATCCACATACATTTAACTAAAATATTACCTGGCGTTAAATGAAGATCTTGTAGGCTGTAGTGCTAACATACTAAGCTTAGAAGTGGACTGGCTATCTAATGCAACTGCCGGAACACACCTTTAGGTGCTTGGTGGCAAAATCTCAACTTGAAGGTGCTAATTAGCGAGACAGACTTATTACAAGACCACTATCGTATGGATTCATCATGCTCATTTCCTCCACAGAAAGTTTGTGCATTCAGAATGTTCAAATCGTAGACTGATATGGTATACTAATACGCTGCATAAAAGACATCATTACCTAAATCACTCTTCACTTGATGGCGACACAATAATAGTATTTATGAGAGATCAGGTTACTTCGCGGTGATTTTTATCATTTTCAATTAAATCATCAACTTCTTACCCTTATCCCACCTAAGTAGGGTCGGCACAACATGTTTTTCTTTCCCACGCTCGCCTATCAGATGTTATCTCAGTCATCACACCTTTTACACACATCATTTTTCACACAATCCATCCATCCTTTTTTCGGTCTTCCTCTACTCTTATATCCATCGACCATCATACTCAAAGCTTTCCTAGCTACATGGTCGTCATCTCTCCTCATAACATACCCATACCATGCTAACCTATTACTCCTTAACTTCTCTGTTACTGGTTCTATTTTCAAACTTGGTGACTCTATATTACCCTATAGTTTTCAATTAAATATTCTTCCTTATTGAAAATATATTTTAATAGCTTATTCTGTTATTATCTTCTTATTTGTTTAAATATATCATCAGTGGCAGAGAAGTTAAGCAATAATGAATCAGCATGGTATGAGCAGGTCATGAGAATAGATGGAAGTCGTGTAACTAGAAAAGTTTTGAGTACGAAGTTGGACGGGTATAGGGGTAGAGAAAAACCGAACAAGCTGTAGATAGATTGTATTGTATGTATAACAGGTGTGAATATTGAGATGATATCTGGCAGGGGAGAGTGGAATTGGAAAACATGCTGTGCCGACCCTACTTAGGTGGAATAAGGGTAAGAAGATGAATTAAATATTGTTACTAATCAAACCTCAACTCGTATATATTCAGAGAGTGATTATCGTATTCGAACAAAGCATGGATTGCCGTAGGTTCGAATCCTTCAGACCGAGCTTTCGGTGTAAGAAGTAGGTTCGAATCTTTGACATGTCCGTCGCCCTGGCAGTTTAAACTGCACAGGCCCATGTGGTGGAGGCGCATTGTGCCGATGCGATTCCCACAGTTCGTCAGGGGGTCTAACACTCACTCCCCCTTTGAGGAGTCTACCATCTCTGACCCTTCAGACCGCAGTCAGGGCCTCTTGAGGGGCTTACACCTGTCGGAGGAGCAGGCCAGCCGGCAGTCCCTGCTCCCCCACCTAAAAAGGTACAAGAAGGCACCATGGGGTTTTTTAAAAAAAATGGTTCGAATCTTTGCAGATGAGACCGAGCTTTCGGTGAAAGAATACAATATGAAACCATGGCATGGTGATGGTGATTTTTCTAATGCCTGTCCTGTGCCTATCCACCGAGCAGGTATAGGTGTGTTTTTATTTTTTTATATCATAGGAGGCAAACGAATTGACAGTTCACCTAATGGTAAGTGATTACCGCCGTCCATAGACACTAGTAACACCAAGGGAGTCGCAAGCGCGTTACCATCCTATGTTTGGGGGTGGGGAAGTGAGGAGAGGGAAGGTGGGTCTCCAGCGCTCTCACTGACCGAACGAAACGCAACGACGCAAACACTATTACTTGACGTCGGCGTTTTTGTGGGTTGGGTGGTACTATCCCGGGCGAGCCAACGCTTTCATGCTGAAACCAGTAATAGCTTCGGCATGGCTCTAACATCTATAGTGTTCCGGCAATTGCATTTGAGAGCCAATTCGCTGTAGGCTTTACATGTTTCCATCTTTGGCTACGTCGTCAACCATTAACAGATGAGATTATGGTTACGCTTATTATATTAAACGCTAACATTTTTATACAATGAAAATACAATATTCGCGTAATGAAAAAAAGAGATTGAAAGACCAATCTTATAATATATCTTTTAATTCGTATTGTACCTAAAAGTTGTAAATTGAACTAGAATGTTTTTTTTTATTACAAAAGGAGGCAAACGAACTGGTGAGTCACCTGGTGTTAAGTGATCACCACCGTCCATAGACACTAGCAATACCAGAGGAGTCGCAAGTGCGTTGCCAGCCTGTGTATGGGGGAGGGGAAGGGGGAAGGAGGTGGGCCTCCGGCGCTCTCACTGACCGAACGAAACGCGACAATGCAAGCACTGTTACTTCACGTCGATGTTCTGTGAGAGGATGGTACTACCCCGGGCGAGCCGACCCATTCGTGCTGAAAGTAGTAATAGCTACAGCGTGGCTCTACCACCTTTTAAACAAATTGACAAATTGACATTTGTAACATATATAAAGTTTATTTATATACCAACGAATTATAATAAATTGAACTATTTCAATTAATTTTTTTTATAGGACGAGGTAGGTAATAGGAGGTAGAAGTAGAGGTAGAGCCACGCTGTAGCTATTACTGCTTTCAGTATGTATGGGTCGGCTCGCTCGGGGTACTACCACCCTCTCATAGAAAACTGGCGTGAAGTAAAAGTGCTTGCATTGTTGCGTTTCGTTCGGTCAGTGAGAGCGCCGAATATCCTCCTCCCCCATCCTCTCCCCCTCCCCCATACAATTCATAACGCACTTACGACTCCCTTGGTGTTGCTAGTGTTATGAATGGTGGTGATCACTTAACATCAGGTGGACCACGTGCTCGTGTGCCTCCTTTGATATAAAAAAAATTCAATGAATAGTTCTTGTTAAATAAAATTGTAATTAATATCACAAACAATGAAGTGAACAGAATATTTACATTAATTTATACTTTATGTTATGCATGTCGATTACATTTTAGATGTTGTTTTTTTTTTGGAAGCAATAAAATTGTATTTATGATATAATTAAGATTTAAAAAAAATCGCGTGACTTGCTAACACCAATCATTTATTCCGAATGTGGAAAAAAACTAAACGTATCATATTATTTCATATATAAATAGGTACAAAAACTTAAATTCGTACAAAACGAGATTCGGTGAATCACTTATTTTGCCGGATCCAATTTACATAGAGTCATGTGACTTGTAAAAAGCTGCACTCAGTGGCCCGCGTCCGCTAGATTACGCAACTCGAAGACAATTTTATTACTCTCACAGACCGGTTGGTTTATTTTACGTGCGAATCACGTGGTTCGCGGGTAACAACCCGGTACTGTATTCTGCGGGACGATAGAATATAAAGTAACACATATTTATTACAAAAATTTAAAAAGTACAGAAACGTTAGACTTACGTTCTTATTCTATATATAGATGAAGATATGATATTTTATTAAGATAAGGACCGTCTTAGAAGTAAAACTAAAAAAAAATTATATGCACACAACTACAGAACCGATTCATTTTATATAT